>PVJN01043520.1:0-17759 GCA_004026805.1 Lasiurus borealis | reverse complement strand
TCTCTGTACCTCTGCCTTTCTGAGCCTCTGCACTTCCTAACAGGTCTGGATTCATTTTTCTTTCCTTCTAGTTGTAGAACTTCTACTCTGCCAGCTTTCCTGTGGTTCTGGGGAATAGTTGTTTTGTATTTTAGTTGTAGTTTTGGTGTGGTTGCAAGAGACAGCATGTACAGATACATATCTTATGCCACCATCTTGAATACTTATCATTTTTAATATATTTTTCTATATTAAATGGAATATAAAACAACTACATAATTTCAGCTATATCTATCATATTTCTTTGTATGAAATTTATACCATCACTATAAAGAATGGAGATTTGTGATCCTGATTTTTATCTTCTAATACATTCTCTTATCTTTTGGCTACCTATTATCTGCAAATTTGACAAGAATGTGTCCTGCTATAAATAATTAAAGGTTGTAGAGGATACAAATCAAGCAGAGTGCTTTCACAAAGTCCAGTGACTCTAAAACACATTGGAATATATTCTAGAGAACTGCAAGGATTTATTTTTAGTTATTTTGTAGCCTAATTGTTTATAGTAACAATAATATTGCTATTTTGAAACATATATAGGAAGAGAATAGGGGAATACAAATATTTGTTGTTATTTTTAATGTAAAGAAAATGAAATGAAATGAAAATACAAAATAAAAGAAATTAAGTAAAAATCCTATAATGTTAAATTCAAAATGGCAATATTAATGAGTTTGTGACTTTTTTCTTTTAAAAAATATGTATTTTTAGTACTGTCCATTGAAAAGGCCTAGAATTAGCCATGGCCAGTATTCTTGGTGGTGAGAGCATTGGCCAGAGCACCTGTCAAGGACATATGCCTGGGTTTTGGGTTCCATCCTCACCCCCCAGCCTTGGTCAAGCTTCATGCAGGAGGCAACCCATGTGTCTCCTCACTTCCACTTTTTCTGAAAATCAATGGAAAAGATATTCTCATGTGAGGTTTAACAAAAAAAAAAAGAAGAAGAAAAGAAAGAAAGAAAGAAAGAAAGAAAGAAAGAAAGAAAGAAAGAAAGAAAGAAGGACAAGGCCTAGAATTAATAAACAACCCTAACATTCATTTTGTGGTCTCTGAATAACTCTTAACAAAAAAAAATCCTTGGAGAAATGACTCATTTCAGTTCTAGTTCAGGGAATTTTTATACCGGACAATAAGGAAGCTCCACAAAACCAATGGGTCATGTCAAAAGACTCAAGAGCCCACACAAAGCATTAGACAAAGAGAAGTCATTTTGAACTTTGTAATAGATACTGTGGTCTTTCAACCAGTTCCCCTCTTCCGGGTCAACACAGTCATCCTCCTACTCAGTGGTTCTCAACCTTTCTAATGCCGTGACCCTTTAATACAGTTCCTCATGTTGTGGTAACCCCCAACCATAAAATTATTTTCATTGCTACTTCATAACTGTAATTTTGCTACTGTTAATGAATCGTAATGTAAATATCTGTGTTTTCTGATGGTCTTAGGCTCTACAGCAGCAGTATGCCTAAGACCATCAGAAAACATATTTATATCATAATTTATTAACAGTAACAAAATTACAGTTATGAAGTAGCAATGAAAATAATTTCTGGGGGTCACCACAAAATGAGGAACTGTGTTAAAGGGTCGCAGCATTAGGAAAGTTGAGAACCACTATGAGTCTAACTGATGGAACTATCAGGAACTGTTGGCTCACATCTGTAGCCCTCCTTGGGAATTGCTCTGAGGAAAGCCTCAAAGTAAAGTTATCTGCCCTTCCCCAAGGGGAAACCTGCAGCCACTCACCAGCTAATGTAGGAATACAAAAACCTGGTCTTCTTGCCTCAGGTTGTAACAAATTTGAAGAACTATCTGTCTCCAGAGCTCCTTTTAAGATAGGCAGAGACCTCAACCGCAACTACCTCCTGGTCCATCTCTCTGCCCAATCCTGTCTCATTCCCTGTGGGCATCTCTCTCAAGAGGATCTTCTAGTAAACCTTCTGCATGCAACTCCTATCTCAGAGTCTGTTTCTAAGAAACTCAATCTGATACAGTCCGTACCAGAAATGTGTTGGGTTTTTTTGTTTTGTTTTTGTTTTTTGTTTGTTATTTTGTGTGTGTGTGTGTGTGTGTGTGTGTGTGTGCGCGCGCGCGCGCGCCTGCACCAAGAATGTTTTAAGGAAGCCTGGTATGGATGGCTTCTGGCACACTGGAGTGCTGTAACTGTTAAAACTTCTTATCTTGGATGGTTAAGAGGAATGAAAATGATAATATAAGGACTAGGAAAATAGGTGGCAGAGTCATCTGATTTAATAAGGCTAGTTCAATAAGTATTTAGGTATCTTGGATACCCAGAACATATAAAAAGAAAATAAATATATGACTAGGATCTTTATGATCTTCCCCTTCCTCAGCATCTTGTTTATTTCAGCTTTCCAGGATGTATTTCTCCTTGCCCTTACTCAATTGCATGGGTTCCCAAATTGCTGCAATTTGAAATCACCTGAATATATTTTTAAAATACTGATGCCTGACTCCTACCCTCAGATATTCTGACTTAAGTCGGGTGGATTGCAACCTGGGCATCAGGATTTTAAAAGCTACCCACGTCATTCTAATTTGCAGTAAAGGTGGGAAATCATTAAAAGAGATCTCTCCTAGTTGTCAAGGAAATTGGAAATGTATTCTATACTTCTGATTGCTTAATAATGCCTTAAGCTTAACAAGGATTATTATGACAAATTTGCCTTTCATCTTTTTATTCTTTTCTAGCCTTTGCTGGGATAACTTTTGAAAATATTGCTTTTTAAGGAAAGATGATGGCTAGCAGGAAAGAGGTGAGGGAGAGAAAGTGAGTGAGGGGATGAAAGGAGAGTGTGTAGATGTGTGTGGTGTATGTATGTGAGTGAGTAAGGGACAGTTAAATCTCACAGGGGCAGCGAGGGCTAGCAGTCCAGGCTCTCTTGGACAAAGAGAGACTACCACCACTGTGGGCATTCCCTGGACTGCGGGACTCAGGCATGGATCCCATGCCATCTTGAAGGGGAGTTCCCAAGTTTCTTTGGGAACTCGTCAGTACCATCACTCGGACAGGCCCTGAAACCACCCAGTGACCCAACAGCCACTCCAGCCAAAATCCTGCTGCCACAGCTACAGACCCACGGACCCTGGGACCTCCACCCACAAAGGTGTACCGCTTAGCAGCAGTAAGTGCAACCTCCCCCTCCTACGTGGCAGAACTCTGGACCACATTAGCATGTTTCCAGCATGCAGACAGCCAGAGCATTCCACTCCCTAGGCAGAACCTGGGAGCCAATGGGAGCCCCTGTGGTTGTGATGGATTCTACTGGCCCTGCAATAGAATTCTGAATTCCCTCTCCCTGAATAAAAACCCATATTTACTGCAGTGGTTCAACCTCAGTGCAGGACCCCTCAGGGTGGATCATCAGAGGGCTGTGCCAGCAAAGGCTCCTCCACAAAGAAACTGACCTCCTGAGCCCATCTCTCGACAGCAGACTCTGGGAGTAGCTGTGAGTCTCTGCTAGGTGTGATTTGGCACAGACAAGGGCGACCTGCCCCGCAGTAGAAATTCTGAATTCCCTCTTTCTGAATAATTACCCACAATTGCCCTAGCAGCTCAACCTCAGTGCCAGGACTCATCAGAGTGCCTTAAGGCACTATGCCCAGCAAATGTAACCCCAGAGATGCGAGGTTCCAACAAGCAGGCACCCTAAGTCAATCTACAAATAAGGGGCTCTTGTGAGCCACTGTGAGCTCTCCCTGTGTACAACCTTGAACCAACAGGGGCGTGCTTTCCCTCCCCCAGCAGTATAAATTTTTAATTCACTCATCCTGGATACCTGCCCACAAACACCTCAATTACACGACTACACTGCCAGGGCCTTTCAGAATGCTTCAGTGTGCTTCGCTGGCAAACTTACCACAGGTACTCCTGTGAGCCACCACTGAGAGTAAGTGCCTATCCACAACAGCAAAAGCTGAGTCTGCTCACTCCACAACTATAGAACTCTGGGCACCACAATCACGCCTCTCCAAAGTGTAGGCCTTCTGAACCACATCACCCTGAAAGACGATTGCTTGGTGCCACTGTGAGTCCTTGCTGAGCACGCGTGATCTAAATTAAGGGTGCAAAACAGCAAAATTAGGGACACTCCCCTCCACAACTGCCAACTTCTAGACACCACAGTTGTACCTCTCAAACTTGCAGATCTACATCAAGAGAACCCAAATACTCAAGTAGGGAGTTACAATAGATTAACAAGCAAAGGAGATCTGAGAGAATACACCATTAGCACCATTCCCAAAAGAACCTGGGTAGAAAAGCAATTGGATCTACAGTTAAAACATTACAGGAAAACATGGAAAGACAAAAATGCAATCCCCAAAGAAAAGAAAAAGAGAAATCACCAGAAAAGGAAGTAAGTGAAATTGAGGCCAGCAGCTTATCAGAGAAAGAATTCAAAGTAATAGTTTTAAGGATGTTTAAATGGCTGGATGAGAAATACACACAACTCAATGAGAACTATAAGTAACTGAATGAGAATGTCACCAACATGAAAAGAAACTAAGAGGAAATGAGAATGACATAGCTGTAATAAGGAACACTGGAAGGCCTAAACACTAGACTAGAAGAGGCTGAGGACCACATCAGTGAATTAGAAGACAAAGTAGGAAAAAACACACAAACTCAGCATCAACTGGAAAGAAGAATTAAAAAGCAAGAGGGGCTTAAGGGAGCTTTGGGACTACACAAAACGAAACAACATACTCATAATTGGGATACCAGAAGGAGAGGAAGAAAAGCAAGAAATAGAAAAACTATTTGAAGAAACAATGACAGAAAACTTCCCTGATATTGGCAAGAAAAAAAATCTATGCAAATTGAAGAAATAGATAGAGTCCCAAACAAGTTGAACCCTCAAAGACTAACACCAAGACACATCATAATTAAATTGGTGAACATTAACAACAAAATAACAACAAAATAAGAATCTTAAAGGCTACCAGAGAGAGACAAAAAGTTACTTACAAGGGATCTCCTATTAGAATATCAACAGATTTCTCAACAGAAACACATCAGGCCATAAGGGAATGGAATGAAATATATAAAGTGATGCAAAGCCAGGGTCTGAACCCAAGAATACTATACCCAGCAAGGCTATCATTCAAAATTGAAGGTGGAATCAGGAGATTCACAGACAAAAAAGGGCTAAGAGAGTTTATCACTACCAAGCCAACAATGTAAGAAATTCTAAAGGGACTGCTGTAAAAAGAAAAAAGAGAAAGGCAAGAAGAAATACAAACACTAAGGGAAAATATGAGAACAAACATGAACTTGTCAATAATAACATTAAACATAAATGGGTTAAATGCACCAATCAAAAGACATAGGGCAACTGAATGAATAAGAAAACATGACCCATATATTTGCTGTCTACAAGAGACCTACCTCAGAGCAAAGGATTCACACAGACTGAGAGTGAAGGGATGGAAATACATCTTTTAGGCAAATGGAAATGAGAAAAAAGCTGGGGTGGCAATATTCATATCTGATTAAATAGACCTCAAAGTAAAGGCCTTAACAAGAGATAAGGAAGACCACTATATAATACTAAAAGGATAAATTCAACAAGAAGATATAACTCTGGTAAACATATATGCACCAATACAGGAGCACCTAAATAAATTAAAAAAAAAACTCCTGGAAAATATCAAGGGAGAGATAAGCAAAATATATTCAGAGTAGGGGACATTAATACACCATTGACATCACTGGATAAATCCTCTAGACAAAAAAAAAAATCAGCAAAGAAACAGCAATTCTAAATAACTCACTAGATCAGATGGACCTAATTGACATCTTCAGAGCATTTCACCCCAAAGTCACAGAATATACATTCTTCTCGAGTGCACATGGGACATATTTGGTCACAAGCAAAGTCTCCCCAAATTTAAAAAGATTGAAATCATATCAAGCATTTTCTCAGACCACAATGGCATATTAGAAATAAACTACAATTAAAACATATCAAAAAGTTCAAACACTTGGAAGCTGAAAGCATGCTATTAAACAATCATTTGGTTATCAATGGGATCAAAGAATAAATTAAAAACATCTTGGAGACTATGACAATAAAAACACAACAACACAAATGCTATGGGCACAATGAAAGCACTGCTGAAAGGGAAGTTTATATCTCTACAGGCCTACCTCAAAAAAACAAGAAAAAATGGTAATGAATCATCTAACTCAACAACTCAATGAATTAGAAAGAGATCAACAAGAAAATCCCACAGTGAGCAGAAGAAAGGAAATAATAAAGTTCAGAACAGAAATGAATGACATAGAGACAAAAAAAAAATACAAAAGGTCAACAAAACCAAGAGCTGATTCTTGGAAAGAATAAACAAGATTGATGAACTTCTAGCCAGGCTTACCAAGAAGCAAAGAGAGAGGACCCAAATAAACAAAATCAGAAATGAAAGAGGTGAAAGAACAACAGACTCCACAAAAATACAAATGATTGTTAAAAAATACTATGAACAATTCTAACAAATTAGACAACATAGAAGAAATGAACACATTCCTCGAAAAACACAATCTTCCAAAACTCACTCAGGAATATTCTAAAAATCTCAATATGCTGCTAACTATATAAGAAATTGAAGCAGTCATCAAAAAGCTTCCAGCAAACAAAAGCCCAGGGCCACATGGCTTCACAGGGGAGTTTTACCAAACATTCAAGAAAGAACTAAAACCTATCCTCCTCAGACTATTCCAGAAAATTCAAGAGGAAGGAACAATTCCAAATATCTTTTATGAAGCCAGCATGACCCTAATATCAAAACCAGATAAAGAGAATTACAGAGCAATATCCCTCATGAACATAGATGCCAAAATCCTCAACAAAATTTTAGCAAACCGGATCCAGCAGTACATCAGAAAGACCATATATTATGACAAAGTAAGATTTATCCCAGGAATGCAAGGATAGTACAATATTTGCAAATCAATAAATGTGATACATCACATAAACTAATTGAGGGACAAAAATCACATAATCATCTCAATTGACGCAGAAAAAGCATTTGACAAAATCCAATACCCTTCCTTGATAAAAACTCTCAGCAAATTGTGACTGGAAGGATCATACCTAAACATAATGAAAGCCATATATGACAAATCCACAGCCAACATCATACTCAATGGGCAAAAACTAAAACCATTCCCCCTAAGAACAGTAACAAGACAGGGATGCCCACTCTCACCACTCCTATTCAACATAGTGCTGGAAGTACTAGCCATTACAATCAGACAAGAAAAAGGAGTAAAAGGCATCCAAATTGGAAAAGAAGAAGAAAAATTGTCCTTATTTGCAGATGACATGATACTTTACATAGGAAACCCTAAAGACTCCATCAAAAAATTATTAGACTTGATAAGTGAATTCAGCAATGTAGCAGGATACAAAATTAATGCCAAATAATCTATGGCATTTCTATACACTAATAATGAATTTGCAAAAAGATAGACTGCAAAAGCAATCCCATTTACCATTGCATCAAAAAAATTAAGATACCTAGGAATAAACTTTACTAAGGAAGTAAAAGATCTATATATGGAAAACTACACAACACTGAAAAAAAGAGATAGAGGAAGACATAAACAAATGGATGAACATACCATGTTCATGGATTGGTAGAATAAATATCATCAAAATGTCCATACTACCCAAAGCAATCTATAAATTCAATGCAATGCCCATTAAAATATCAATGGCATAATTCACAGACTTAGAACTGACTTTCCAAAATTCATCTAGAGTAAAAAAAAAGACCCTGAATAGCCACAGCAATCCTGAGAAAAAAGAACAAAGTAAGTAGGATCTTAATACCAAATTTCAACCTATATTACAAAGCCACTGTTCTTAAAACAGACTGGTACAGGACAGGAACAGACATATAGATCAATGGAATAGAATAGATAACTCAGAAATTGACCCAAACCACTATGCCCAATTAATATTTGACAAAGGAGGCATGAACATACAATGGAGTCAAGACAGTCTCTACAACAAATGGTGTTTAAAAATTTGGTCAGATATATGCAAAAAAAAAAAATGAAACTAGATCACCAACTTACACCATACACAAAAATAAACTAAAAATGGATAGACTTAAACATATGATGGGACACCATACTAGAGGAATCCACAGGCAGCAAAATCTCTGACATATGTCGAAGGAACTTCTTAACTGATATTGCTCCTAGGCTAATGGAAACTAAAGAGAAATAAAAGGGACTATATCAAAATAAAAAGCTTTTGCACAGCAAAGAAAATCATTAATAAAACAACAAGAAAGCTCACTGCATGGGAGAACATATTTGTCAATGATATCAATGATTAAGATTTAATCTCCAACATCTACAGAGAACTCATATGACTTCACGAAAAAGACAAACAACCTAATTAAAAAATGGGCAACTGAAATAAAGAGGCACTTTTCTAAAGAAGACAGAAGGAAGACCAAGAGACATATGAAAACCTGCTCAAAGTCACTAATCATCAGAGAGATGCAAATCAAAACAACAATGAGGTACCATCTCACACCTGTCAGAATGGCTATCATCAACAAATCAACAAACGACAAGTTTTGGCAAGGATGCAGAGAAAAAAGATTTCTTTTGCACTGCTGGTGGGAATGCAGACTGTTGCAGCCACTGTGGAGAACAGTATGGAGTTTCCTCAAAAAACTAAAAATGGAACTCCCATTTAATCCAAAGATCCCACTTCTAGGAATATAACCCAAGAATCTAGAAAAACTAATCAGAAAGGATATATGCATCCCTATGTTCATAGCAGCACAATTCACCATACCTAATATTTGGAAACAGCCTAAGTGCCCATCAGCAGATGAATGGATTAAAAAGCTATGGCACATCTACACAATGGAATACTACACTGCGGTATAAAGAAGGGGCTCCTACTATTTGCAACAACATGGATGGAGAGGGAAAGTATTGTGCTAGGTGAAATAAGCCAGGCAGAGAAAGATAAATATCACATGATCTCACTTATTTATGGAATATAATGAATGGCATAGACTGATGAACAAGAACAGATCCAGAGACTGAGAAACATTGATAAGAACATCAAACCTCAGAGAAGGTGGGGGTCAGTGGGAGTAAGGGGAAGAGATCAACAGAAGGACTTACTTGCATGCATATGAGCCTAATCAATGGACACAGACAACAGGGGGACTACAGGGTTGGTTGGTAATGGGAAAATAAGGACACATGTAAAAAATAAAAATTAAAAACTTATAAGGAAAAAATATAATAAATTATTAAATCTAATCCATGCTAGTGGTCACCATAACCTTAAGAGAAATTGTTTCATGTGACAAAGATTTTTAAATGAAACTCTCTGTAGCCTGAAAATTATTTTGGAAGGAAATAAAGTTTCCTTCAAATGTTGTAAGGATTGTAATTGAAAGTCAGTATTTTTGGTCTCTTGAACTAAAGTAAGTAATTTGTGTTTTTGCCTCCCTGACAAAGTTTAGATAAAGTTACAAAAAGAAATTGACAGCCAGTTTGAACTTGAATTGCCATGGCCTAGAGCAAAAAATATCCTTGTACGATATTATTCTACAATGTCATAATTCTTGATATTTCACAACAGCATATTGTACAATTATCCCAAAGAAAATTACAATCTAATTCTTTGAATGTTTGGCAACAATTTAAAAAAGGATACAAAGGATTTAATCCATTTCGGAAGGAATTAAGGCACTGGGAAGGCACTTGAGCATTCTATACTAGCCCCTCTTACCTTTTTTCTAAGAGGGGCCCTCCTCTCACAATCCAATTGCCCTCAGCTGTTGCCTAAGCTTTCTATTCATGCTGAGGTTGAAGCTTCGAGGTGGCTGGTATAATGGATCTGTCTCTTACCCAATGGTGTGAGCTGGGCCCTCCCTGGAGAAGGAACCTGAGTTTCCCTAGATATGTGATCAGTGCCGGGGCCCCGCCAGCAGGCGAGGGAATCCCAAAGCAGGTACTGGGCATGGAGGCCACGGGGGCATAGGTTACCAAGGAGACAGAACTGAACTTCACATCACCTTGCTTGTCCCTGGAGGATGACTGGTAAGCCAGAGACAGGTAAGATTCCTCAGGGAAGGAACAACTTAAGACAGGCACAGTTGTAGAGGCACCATCAGGAGAAAACTTGGGGATCAACAGTGGTGGGGCACAGACCCTCACCCCCCCATCCTTGAAGGGGCCTGAACCCTCACCCCTTCTGAGGAAGGTTTCCTGTCCCCATGGTTGCTTCGCTTCCCACACCCAGCACAGATCGGGACCCAGATAACAGATAGAGACTTGAGCAACAGCAGCTGTTCTATATCTAAACCCAGCCTAGCACCAGGAATGCTCAGGGCCTACTCAAGAATGCAAATAATCCTTTCCACTAATATTAACAGGGTAATCTAAGATTGTTGGTAGAGTATTAAATCTGTCAGTAAAAGAGTAATCAAGCTTTCAAATTCATTTAAATTGGCTAATTGAAATAAGTGAATATTCAAGAAAATTTAATTGTACTGGACAAAAAGCTGTTTCTAAAGTATTAACTAAAATTTCTATTGGTAGTTCATCTCATGGTAAAATTGCTTACATGCAATGAACATAAAGCAGTCATAATTTTGTGCAAAAAGTTAAAATTTAAGGTTATCAAAATTGCATTACAAATTTACAAAAGTCTCCATTAATCAAAAAAGAAGGGATAATAGGATAATATCATGTAAGGAAAATATCCTGTAAGTAAATTACATCTAGGACATTATTACTTTAGAAAATTAATTTTCATTTGTAATGCCAACAGTAAGACACCCATGAAAAACACACATGGTGGCAAAATAAGCCAAAGGAAAATCATTTGGTCAAAAATAAAAAGGATCCCAAGTCAATTTTATAGAAAATACGCCTTTAACTTTGGTCGAGAATATGTTTATATACTTTCAGAAAACAACTCCAAGACCAGAGAGAAATTGACAGGTCTTCTCCAACCACAAAGACAAGAGGAGAAATAGTCTAGAGATGGCGGTAACCAAGATGGTGGCATAGGTAAACACCTATACTGCTGCCTCGCACAACAATTTCAAAACTACAACTAAAAGACAGAACGGACATCATCCAGAACCATAGGAAAGTTGGCTGAGTGACAATTCTACAACTAGAAGGAAAGAGAGGGGCTCACAGAGACCCAGAGGAGCTGCACAAAGCTGAGGTATGGGGATGCAGGTGTGGAGAGAGTGGATGCCTGAGTACCTGGCTGGCTTTCTCTGGCGGGAGGGAAATGGAGACTCCCAACGGCATTGAACCCCTTATCCTATTACACTAATCCCTAGGCCCAGCTGAAACTCATACGGGGGGAGTTTGGACTGTGAAAAGGGAGAAGTGCACAGAAATTTGGGGGAGTCGCAGGAGGGCAGAAGTCAGGCGGCATGCACAGCACTATGCACAGAAGACTGACTGCTCATTGTGCCACTGGCTTTCACAAGAGGGCAGAAGACAAAGCATCCCAACTGTGCCGCTTCTAACTCCACTAAAACCCAGATTTGGGCAAAGTCCTGGGGACCCAGATTCATATGGTCTCAGAGCACAGGGGAGCTGGAAAGGCAGCAGTCTAGAGTCACTGCAAGAGAGCGCGCACGCACACAGGGACCGTTCCAGCAATTACCCAGTCACATGAGACATTAGGCCGTAGAGGGCAGGGCTGACTGGAAGGCAAGGTGGTCCTTTAAGCCCTGAGACTCCACCCATCCCAAGCTCAACAAGGAGGCTTTTGCAGTTTTGCAAGTCTTGTATCATAAGGCTGAATCCAACACAGAAGTTCTCCCAGCATAGTGAAAATGCCGAGACAAGGGAAGGGATCACAAACAAAAGAAATGGAGGAAAACAAACGACTGGATATTGAGTTCAAAACCACGCTTATAAGGTTTTTCAAGAATATCCTAGAAAAGTTGGATAAAGTTATGGAGACCCAAGAGAACATGGAAAAGAACCAACTAGATATGGAAAAGATCTAACTAGAGATTGAAAAGGACCAACTAGAAATTAAACATACACTGACTGAAATACAAAATATTATACAGAGACCTAATAGCAGACTAGAGGAAGGCAAGAATCAAGTCAAAAATTTGAAATATAAAGACACAGAAAACACTCAACTGGAAAAGCAAGAAGAAAAAAGAATAAAAAAATGTGAAGATAATGTAAAAAGCCTCTGGAACAGTTTCAAACGTACCAACATCAGAATTGTGGGGATGCCAGAAGAAGAGAGAGAGCAAGATACTGAAAACCTACTTAAAGAAATAATGACTGAAAACTTCCCACACCTGATAAAAGAAATATACTTATAAGTCCAGGAAGCACACAGAACCCCATATAAAAGGAATCCAAAAAGGACTACACCAAGACACATTATAATTAAAATACCAAGAGCAAAAGACAAAGAGAGAATATTAAAAGTAGCAAGAGAAAAACAGTTAATTACCTACAAGGGAGCACCCATACGATTGTCAGCTGATTTCTCAACAGACACAATGCAGGCCAGAAGGGAATGGCAAGAACCTACAACCAAGAATACTCTATCCTGCAAAGCTATCATTCAGAATTGAAGGGCAGATAAAGAGCTTCACAGATAAGAAAAAGC
Organism: Lasiurus borealis; assembly: GCA_004026805.1. Taxonomy (NCBI): domain Eukaryota; kingdom Metazoa; phylum Chordata; class Mammalia; order Chiroptera; family Vespertilionidae; genus Lasiurus; species Lasiurus borealis. The sequence goes on along the minus strand of PVJN01043520.1, from coordinate 5,045 downwards.
TAAAGGAGTTCATCAACTCCAAACCAGTATTATATGAAATGCTGAAGGGTACTCTTTTAGAAGCGGAAGAAGAAAATGGTAAAAGCCAAAAAATTATGAACAACAAATACATATCTATCAACAAGTGAATCTAAAAATTAAGTGAATTAAAAATTTGATCTACAGAATAAACTGGTGAATATAATAGAATCAGGAGCACAGAAAGGGAGTGGACTGATAATTCTCAGGGAGAAAGGGGTGAGGGGTGTACAGGGAGAGACTGGACAAAAATCATACACCTATGGATGAGATCAATGGGAGGGAGCTAAGGGCAGAGGGAGGGGTGGGAGCTGGGTGGAGGAGTGCTATGGAGGGGAAAAAAGAGAAACAAATGTAATAATCTGAATAATAAAGATTTAATTTAAAATAAAAGATTTAATTAAAAAAAAACAGTCTAGAAATGGACGATGCTGACAATGGCTTGCCATGCTAGCATCGCTAGAGGATGCCTAGGATCAAACCCGAGAGGGTCAGACCTGCATTGCCACCATTTGTCCACTATCCAGATACCATTACTGATATGTACACATAAGGAACTGTTTGACATTGAAATTGGTACTCAAACATGTTTTGTTCTTATAGGTTTATTTCTAGCCTACAGAGGCAAGATGTTTTTAAAGAAAAGAATCAGAGGGAGAAAAAAAAAAACATAAACAGATGCAGGGGCTAAGAAGCATTGAACAGACTGTCATACTAAAGTGGGAAGGCAGGGGAGGTTAGGGGGGGGGGGGGGGGCTGTAAGAGATCAACTGAAGGACTTACGTGCATATATATAAGAATAACCAATGAATACAAGACACTGGGGGGAGGGGGAGGTGAGGGAATGTACTGGGGTTAGGAAAGGCCAGAGGAGGTCAATGAGGGGGAGGAGGGGAAGACATATGTACTACTATTTGTAATACTTTAAACAATAAAAAAAAGATTGCTTTTTAAATTTATATTGAAAATAACAAAATCCTTTTCCCATCTTGCAAGATGGCGAGTGAAAAGAAAACCGAGAAGCCGGATACTAAGGAGAAGAAACCTGAAGCCAAGAAGGCTGATGCCGGCGGCAAGGTTAAGGCGCCTAAGAAGGGGAAGCCTCACTGCAGCCGAAGCCCTGTCCTCATCAGAGGAATTGGCAGATATTCCCGGTCAGCCGGCTGTGTATTCGCGAAAGGCCATGTACAAGAGGAAGTATTCGGCCCCTAAATCCAGGATTGAAAAGAAAAAGGAGAAAGTTCTTGCTACTGTCACAAAACCAGTTGGTGGAGACAAGAATGGTGGTACCCGAGTGGTTAAACTCCGCAAAATGCCTAGATATTATCCTACTGAAGATGTGCCTCGAAAGCTGTTGAGCCATGGCAAGAAACCCTTCAGGCAGCATGTGAGGAGATTGCGGGCCAGCATCACTCCTGGGACCATTCTGATCATCCCCACTGGATGCCACAGAGGCAAGAGGGTGGTTTTCCTGAAGCAGCTGGGTAGTGGCTTGCTACTTGTGACTGGACCTCTGTCCCTCAATCGAGTTCCTCTTCATAGAACACACCAGAAATTTGTCATCGCCACCTCCACCAAAATTTATATCAGTGGTGTGAAAATCCCCAAACATCTCAATGATGCTTACTTCAAGAAGAAGAAGCTGCGCAAGCACCGACACTAGGAGGGTGAAATCAGAAAAAGATAAATAGAGATTATAGAACAGCGAAAGGTTGACCAGAAAGCTGTGGACTCTCAAATTCTGCCAAAAATCAAAGCTGTTCCTCACCTCCAGGGCTACCTCCGCTCTCTGGTGTTCTGAATTTCTTATAAGAACCCAATTAAATAACTGATATATAAAAAAAATAAAAATAAAAAAGTTGAAAATCAGGACAATGCTTATATATTGCTGAAATAAAATTTGCTTCAGAACTAAAGGCAACATATACATTAGCACATACTCAAATGTTTTCTTTTCAAATGATTAATGTTTATACTTATAACATTAAAATGTTGTCAGGTATTTAATAATTCTTTGATTATTTCACCTTCCACGATGGCATACTGTTCTACTGCTCTTTGAGTTAGTGAATCATGTTAACTGATAAGGCTTTGAACCCACTCCTAGCATAATTTTTTTGCAACAGGCCCAGGCAAGTCTTGGAATTATGAATAGAACTGTAGGATACCAATGTACTTAGATTTCAGAAAAGAACAATGAAATAGAAACTTAAACATCATGCAAGACTTTCTTCAGTTACTTGCTTATGATGATTTTAAACACCTTGTTTAAATCACCTCCTACAGATTAATGACAACTATATCTTTTGTTATAATTAATATTCACTCTGTGGCTATTTACTGGTCATCTACTACATATTAGACACTTCTAAGTGCCATAAAGTTTGGAAAAAAACAACTGCCTTTTAAGAGATTTATAACCTAGAGTAGGATATCAAATATGTACATAAGTGCTATTTGGATACAGAGTTTGAGAAATAGGATACCCCAAATTACTCCATCTTTCAAGCATTAGTAACCAAGACGACAATGTCATCATTGAAATATTCAAGTTCAGGAGAAAATCAGTATAAATGGAATAATTGGTTCAAATTGAGGTATACTGAGTTTGTTTTGTTTTGTTTTGTTTTGTTTTGTTTTGTTTTTTATGACAATGAAACACCCAGATAGTGATGTCCACTGAACGGATACAAGAAGTTAGCAGAAGGTCTAGACAGGGCCAGCCCAAGCCAGCCTCATACTTAAATAGAATAGAAAATGGCTGCTGAAATGTGAAGGCTAAAAACGGCTCTTCTGCTGTTTATATGTGATGTCTAAAATTCCTGTTGTAAGACATTGTCTTTCCAGGATTTCCTTTTGAAAGTGCCAAATGGGTTGCCCATAGTAGAACAAACAGCTCATGCTCCTTCCAGAGACATTTGGAAGAGGAGGGGAATCAGGTTTCTGATGTTAGGAATGAGGATGCAGCACAGGATGAAGGGGACCATCAAAGACATTTTACCTTTTGTAACAGAAAATCAAATGGTATAAAACATGAAAATGACCAAAATGACCTTGTATGAATAGCAGTTTTTAGAATTGCATTTCTTCATTTTAACATGATTTTAATTTGATTGCTACAGTATCTTCAAGCCTCACAAGTTCATCAATAAAGGTAAACCTTGACATCTGTCTCCTTTATTTTATCTAAACTCCAGTTATAAAAGGAAAATGTTTTTGCATACAACAGTTTAAAATAGGCAAAATAATTTAAAGCATCATCTAAATTGAACATTAAATTCATTGGATTTTTTTTATGTCATAGCTAGTCTATAATCAGACCCATTTGATTTCATTAGCTTCCCTTCCTTAAGATGTAAATTACATCTCTAGAATCATTCATCCATTTGCACATGCATATCATTGCTAATGAGAAGGAAAATATAGATGTTTTAACAAAAATCCCACTTTTGACAGAAAGTACTTTTTTTTAATAAAAGAAAGCACCATTTTATATACTGGTGAACTAGTCCATACAACCCATTCATGAACTCAGTCCCATTAGGTTCAAACCACAAAATAAGAAAGTTACATTAATTATTAAAATAAAACTCAGACGCCAACATGTTACCTAGTAAAATTGTACAGTCATGCAATATTGATTTTAACCCAAAAAGAAATTAAGTCGAGAGCTGTCTAATCTAAGTGAAATTTATTTACTGATAAAATTAACAAACCTTAAACATGATGCTTCTTTTTGATAAAGTTACTATACAAGTAACTTTATTTATGACAAGCATTTTTCTGACTTTATTTCTATTTTCTTTTTGTTTTTGAGGAGGGACACATATATTCTCATTATTTCTAAAATGTAAATTTTGGACATTCAAAAGTGCAACAGTTAATGTGCCTCTGGGTAATATCATAGTTGAAAAAACATAAACAAAGACAGTGATACAGCTTTGTTATAGATGTTTTAGAAGTATTCCCCAAGTCTATATAGAAATATATATGTACATATTGATGGATAACCTCATTTTATGTTACATCCCTTTCCACAAAAATAGGGTCAGTTTGTTACAAATTGGCATGGCAGACCACCTTGTAAAGACATCATTGGCCATTTTAAAAGCCACAAATTGTGTTTTTTGGGCCAGCTTTGTCTTCATAAAAATAGAAAGCATGACAAATTAGCAAATTTCCATCTAGGGTCTTTGCAGGAGGCTATAAAGGAAACAAAGCTGTGAAACATTGAAATCGATATTGTTGTTTTTTATTTAATGCAGTTACATACAAACTCATGGGGGGACATACATTGTAACTGGAACCATAAATTATTGAGCACTATAATGTAAGTGGTATTGTGCTACAGAGTGCAATATATATATTGCATCAAGCTGGAAACCAAGCTAGCCCACTAAGAAAATGAATATACTCTGTGCTAATATAAGAAATGTGTGTTATATATTATGGCATCACATTCTATTGTTATAACAAAATACTTTTATTTTTCAAAATGCAATTACATATTGGAAAAGAATTCTCTTTTACTAATGGAAGATACTAATTGTAGAGTAAACAGACTAAGTGCAAAAGGGAATGAGCAAGATGTTACCCAATAAGTAGGATTTGAGCCTGAGATTAAAACAATGGATGAGCTAAGAGAGGAAGGACAATGTGAACTTTAGCAAATGTAATCCTGATAATATTCTTGAGAGATAGTCTATGGATATAGAGGAAATAAAAATAAGAGCTATGTAACATTTTTAAACTAAAAAGTATAAATCTACATAGAAAAAAGGATTGTGTCAAATTAGAGAGAGTGAAAATAAGCAAAGAATAAGTAGATATAGAGTAATTCTTGAAAGAATACCATAAAGTATTTTTATAAATTATTAGTTAACAAGATAATCAGTCAATTCTCTTATGGAGAATAGACTTTCTTCAACTGTGAACCTAGATGACTTGTTGGTTGTACTAAAACCCTAAAATTACCTCTTATAAGAGGTAAGTTTGACAATGAGTCCCCCTCCCACCCCCTTTTTTTT
>PVJN01043519.1:0-17757 GCA_004026805.1 Lasiurus borealis | reverse complement strand
AAAATAAAAAGCTTTTGCACAGCAAAAGAAACCATCAACAAAACAACAAGAAAGATCACTGTATGGGAGAACATATTTGCAAATGTTATCACTGATAAAGGTTTAATCTCCAAAATCTACAGCCAACTTATACAACTTAATAAAAGGAAGATGAACGATCCAATAAAAAAATGGGCAACGGACATAAATAGAACCTTTTCAAAAGATGACAGAAGGAAGGCCAAGAGACACATGAAAACATGTTCAAAGTCATTAATCATCCGAGAGATGCAAATCAAAACGACAATGCGATACCATCTTACACTGGTCAGAATGGCAATCATCAACAAATCAACAAACGACAAGTGTTGGCGAGGATGCGTAGAAAAAGGAACCCTTGTGCACTGTTGGTGGGAATGCAGACTGGTGCAGCCACTGTGGAGAACAGTATGGAGTTTCCTCAAAAAACTAAAAATGGATCTCCCATTTGACCCTGTAATCCCACTCTTAGGAATTTATCCTAAGAAATCACAAACACCAATCAGAAAGGATTTATGCAACCCTATGTTCATAGCAGCACAATTTACAATAGCTACAATTTGGAAACAGCCTAGGTGCCCGTCAGCAGATGAGTGGATCAGAAATCTGTGGTACATCTACACAATGGAATTCTATGCTGTCATTAAAAAGAAGGAATTCTCACCATTTGCAGCAACCTGGATGGAACTGGAGAGCCTTATGCTTAGTAAAATAAGCCAGTCAATGAGGGAGAAGCATCACATGATCTCACTCATTGGTGGATAATAAAGGACATTATAAACTGATGAACAAAAGGATAGATACAGAGGCAGTAAAGCTTCAAACAGACTGTGAAATTACAGCAGGAAGATTAAAGTTAGGTGAGGTAGATAAGAGATCAATGAAAGGACTTGTATGCATGCATATAAGCATAACCAATGAACACAGACACTGGGGGGGGGGGGTTAGGGTATGCCTGGGAGGGAGGGGGGGCAATGGGGAGATATGTATAAAAAATTAATAATTAAAAGAAAAAAAATATGAGAAATCATCACCCTAAGGTCAAAAAAGTGTTTTTATTTTCCTAAGAATAAAAGAATATTTGTAGAGGAAAATTGTAACCTAAGGTTTACAGAGTCAATTTCGCCATGCTACTGCAAAGTACTGGGCTGTTCCCAGGCAGTACAATAGCACACAGTGTTACTGAGAACATTTCTTTCAGTGTATGTGTTTCTTCAGGTAGATATATTTTGGCCTTTATGTTGGTTGAGTGTGTGCCTAAGAATGCCATGTGTTCACCCCTTATCCTATTGCCTAGGATCATGCGTATGTTCAGCTTTCAACATTACTGCGTAATGCCTTTTCCAAGATGGTTGTAACAAGTTATACTACTTATAATGGCCATGCTACATCCCTGACAATACTTTTTGTTTTCTACCCTTTTTTAAAAGGGTGGAATGTAGCAGAGTTCTAGTGGTAATATAGCATTATATTATTTTCTTTCCAAACTTTTAGAAAAAATTATATTGTGAAATCCCATATTGCCACCCCTTAGATTCTACAATTACCACTTTGCTTTATTTCTCTCATTGCATTATCTATACATACCCTACTCATTGATCAATTGATCTTATTTTTTAAATATATATATACACACATATGTGTGTGTGTGTATGTGTATTATTGATTTCTGAGAGGAAGGGAGAGAGATAGAGATAGAAACATCACTGATGAGAGAGAACCACTGACTGGCTGCCTCCAGCATGCCCCCTACTGGAGGGGCGGGGGGATTAAGCTCGCAACCAGGGCATATGCCCTTGGCTGGAATTGAACCTGGGATCCTTTAGACCGCAGGCCGATGCTCTATCCACTGAGTCAAACAGGCCAGGACTGATCTTATTTTTTATGCATTTAAAAGTAAGTTGCAGGTGTTAGAACACTTCATTTTAAATACTTTAACAAATAGGTAACTATCTACAGTTTAATATTTCTTTATGGTTCTGTTTTTTCTAAAAATCAAATTTACACCCAGTGAAATGCACAGACCAGACCATGAATTCTGGCTATCTGGAAGCCCCAATCCCTCATGTGGAGAACCACCCCCACCACACAAGGTCCTTCATGTGGTTTCCAAGGCAATCCAATGCCACTCCTCCCCTACAGGCCATCACTATACCATTCTGATTTTTTCCACCAGAGTTTAGGTGTTTTTTTTAATACTAGTTTTACTGAAATATAAATCACATACTGCAGAATCACCCATTTAAAATGCAATTTTGTGTTTTTTAACATATACATGGGGTTGCACAAATATCACCACTAATTTTAGAGCATTTTACCCCCAGCAAGAAACTCCATACCCATGAAATTCCATACCCTTCTCCCCTAGACGCCATCCTTGGCAACCACTGCTCTACACTTAGTCTCCACATGAACCCATTTGCCTCATACTACACATCCACAAACTGCACTCTTCATGTCTGGCTCGTCTCATGCAGCATATTGGCCATGTTGCTGTGTGATCAATGGCTTGCTTCCTTTGCATTGCTGAGAAGTTCTCCACTGCCAGGATGTCCTGCAGTCTGCTTATACATTCACCAGTTGATCGGCATTTGGGTTCTTTTCAGTTTGGGGTAATTAGTCAAAGAGTTGCTGTGGACATCTGAGAACAATCTCCTCCATGCTTAGGACACATTTCAATGCATGCTGTTTCACCAAAGTCCTTAGGCTGCCAAGAAGGGCAGGCCAGAGTTCACAGGCAGAGCACAGGAGCTCCTGAAAACTGAAACTTCCAAATGGGCCATCTGTGTCCAAAATTACACAAAAAGAACAGGCAAATGATGGTCTGAGTATGGACTCTGCTGTCCTCCCATCAGTACAAGGAGTTTGCACAAATGTTTACCTGGACATGACACTGAATTATAAGGGTGGAGGCTCTTTGTACAGGTAGGAAGAGATGTTGAAGATGGAGAGTGGAGCCCACCTGCCCCAAGCAAGCAGAAGCTGGAGTATGTCACATCCTTTCTTGTCTCTAGGCTTACAACACACTCTTCCTGCTCCTTGGAATACTCTCCCCATTTTCTCCCAGTCCCATCCTTCAAATCTCAGCCTACCTGCACATCTCAAATTGACGTAGGCACCTTCTCCAGCACATCTCTTCTGGGGAATGTGTTTGGGCATTTTGGCGAGTTCATGGCCAGGAGTGAGACAGAGCCCCCAGGACCCTTGCTCCCACACCAGCACACTATACTAGCACCACTCCTGCCCATTGTACAATCTGTCTTATTAGACTGTAAAGGCTATGAAAGTCAGAACACAGCTCTCATGTTAACCAGGAGACCCCAGAGCATAGCACTTAGGAGGTGCTCAGTGAACAAGTGGCTGGAAATCAGCTGAATCTGAGAACAGAGAAAGGGGTGAGACAGGGACAAGATCTGTGGGACTGCCGTCCCCAGAGGTGAACCTGGTCAAGAAGAAGTTCACAGTAACACTCATAACCCCAAGGGGCTCTTAAGAGGACAAGGCAGAAATGGGATCTCAGTGGCAAGTACAACAGGTAGAGGGTGAGGCCCCAAATTACTCAAACGGTGCTGGTAGGAGGGTTGTCTGGGATCCTGGTTGAGCCCTTTCTGAGAACCAGGGTTTGAGTTCCATCAAGTGTATCTTAACTTGGTCAAGAACAAGGACATGCACTGTGTGGGGAGATGAAGAAAGAGAAGGACCCTGTCAGCCTAACTGGGATCATATGGGCCCTCATATTTCTATTCCATGAGTGTCCTGTGCCCTGGGGCAGGTGTCACTCAATCTACTGACCCCATCTGGCCCCGAGTCCCATGGATTTCCATGATGCCATTGCCTTTCTACCCTGACTAGGCTTCTCATGTTACCTGGGCCCTACCACAAGCCTTCACAAAGCCACGTGTACTCTACATTGGGGGACACTTAAGGAGCTTTCTAAGGGAAATTTGATGCCACAGGATTTGTCTCAGTTGCTGTCTTCAGGACCAAACCCTGACTCTGGGCTGAGGGATATTAATTTGTAACCCTCACAGTAGGCAAAAGGCCGGTACCTCCCTTTATACATGAAGAATCAAAGACTCAGAGAGGTTGGGAACTCAGCCAATATTGAAGAAGTGGTGCTCATACCCAGGAGTGGAATTCCAAGGCCTGTCATCTATTCCTGAACTCCTGGTTGTTTACCCAGCGCCTGGGCTGAGCCTGCCGATTCCCCTCCAGGACATCTGTGGGTGACAAGGGAGGCAGGCTTCTTTCCAGCCACCAGCAGGACTTCTCCCACATGCTAATGTTTTCCTTCACCCTCAATCGTTGTCTCACCAAGAACACTTAAGATCTCCCACAGCTGGTTCTCCTGGATAGTCAGAGAGGACCTGGCATAGCTTGTCTTTCCTCTGTGCAGCTCCAAGTTCACAGGGCTCCATGGGTAGCCACTCTGTTACACTGGTATGAAAAGCTCAAGCCAGTCTACAAACACCTCTGCCAACTAGGCTTCCCAGCCCCGCCAGGATCAAGCCACACTCCTCTGCTCACAGACTGCCAATGGCTTCCCACTGCCTGGACACTGAGGTCTAAGCCCTCCAGAACCTCCACAATTCAGGATCCAACAAGTTCAACCATTCCAGGTCCACTGTGTTTGTCCACATCCCTGGACATGCTCACCTCAGGAGCCCCACCCACTGAATGCTGTTCCTAGTTTCCCTGTTACTTCTACCCCTGCTCAAACCTTACTCCTTCCTCAATGGCTCAACAGTCATTGCTTTTCTTCATCTGCACATGGGAAAGGAGCTCCCTGCTGCTCCTGAGCTGACTTTCCTACAAAGCCCACTTTTTGGAGGACTGAGGCTTCAGATCAGTATCCCAGACATACTGGGATCTGCATACCATCACATACTGTGCCCTTGTGTGACCTTGGATGGCTACACAGCTTCAATCTCTTTATCTGATACATGGCCAAACACCAGTTCCTCCTCCTATGATGGTTTTGAAGTCTAAGGAGGGCATATACAAGGCTCACTTACCTGTACCTTGCAGGGCTGACAGCCTATAAACTAATAAGCTTCCACTGTCACCAACACCACTGACACCCCCCACCAACTCTGCATGGGGTGCTGATGGCTCTGCAGGGCTAGACTATGCATGTCTCAAAGGTGTTGCAATTCTGTCCCTTACCAAATACCCTCAACGGTACATTCTTTTTTGTAAAAAAATGTTTTTATTGTTTTAAAAAAGGCAGAGAGAGAGACATAGAAACATCAATGATGAGAGAGAATCATTGATCAGCAGCACACCCCACAATGGGAATTGAGCCTGCAACCAGGGCATATGTCCTGACAGGAATCGAGCTGTGACCTTCTGGTTCATAGGTTGATGCTCAACCACTGAGCCATGCTGGCTAGGCAACAGTGTATTCTGGGCACCTACTGCATTCCAGGTGCTGAAATAGGCACTGTGACATGCAATTCTATTTAGTATGATACCACATTTTAGAGATGTGGAAACTGAGGCTGAGAGAGCACAGTGACACAATAGAGCACAACGCAGGTAAGGTTAAAATCAGACCATTGCTGATGGAGCACAAAGAGACAAATGCCATTTCTCATGCTGTGACTCCTACTGCCTCAAGCTCTCTATTTAGGAGCCTAGAGCAGCCCATATTGAACACAAGGCATCAACTAATTTACCTGGAAGCAGCTGGAATATGCCCTGGTTCTCCATCTCGACCACCAAGTCTAAGTGGGAGCAATCACTAAAGGTGACCACCTCGTTGGCCCCGCCAGGTATTAGGCCATTGATCCTTATGGGCAGCTCCAGGGTCTGGCCCACTCGTGCTTCCACCTGGCATGGGGTGAACTCCATGCCTCTGGGCTCAATCACATACACCTGGAAGACAGAGAGTTGATTAGGTCATCAGACTTCATGGGAGAGGAAAGGACTGCTGCTCGGGTTTAATAACAATACTGTGTGCTGGGTACCAAATATACATAAATGAGAAGACCAAGCCTGAGGGGCATGTGGTTGTATGCTGGGGACTGAGGTGATATTTAGGGATAGAGCTGTCAGGGAAGACCTCTCTGAGAAGGTGATGTAGGAGCTTAGATCTGAGAGCCACAAGTCCTGGAGGAAAAACATTCTGGGAAAAGAGATGGTCTGAGCCACGGTCCTGAGGCATGTACCAGCTCAGCACATTGGAAAAATATAAAGAAGGAAGTGTACAGGGTGAGAGCTATCATCAAAAATAATGAATCAGCTGAGACCGGTTTGGCTCAGTGGATAGATCGTCGGCCTTCGGACTGAAAGGTCCCAGGTTCGATTCCGGTCAAGGGCATGCACCTTGCTTGCAGGCACATCCCCACTGTGGGGCTTGCAGGAGGCGGCTGATTAATGTCTCTCTCTCATCGATGTTTCTGATTTTCTATCTCTCTCCCTTCCTCTCTGTAACAAATCAATAAAATATATTTTTTAAAAAATGAATCTTTGCCCAGCAGGTGTGGCTCAGTGGGTTGAGCATCAACCTATGAACCAGGAGGTCACAGTTCTATTGCTGGTCAGCGCATATGCCCAGGTGTGGGCTTGATCTCCAGTGGGGCATGCAGAAGGCAGCCAATCAATGATTCTCTCTTATCATTGATGTTTCTATCGCTCTCTCAGTCTCTGTTCCTCTCTAAAATCAATAAAAATATATTTTAAAAAACAACCATCTTTGTATAAGCAAAACTCATCAGACTCTAGGCTCAGGAGAATATTGCTAACTCATTGATTCCTCTTAGTCTCCTTGTTAAGAAGGTTCTATTGCCAACCTCAGTACTTGATGAAGAAACTGGCATGAGGGGTTAAAGAATCTGTCTGAGCTGAAGCATGGTGGTGTTTAGCCCAGGCAGTCCAGCACTGAAAGCCAGGCTCTAACCATTATACACTGCTTATCAGAGAATTGTCCTTGGCTTTTGGCTGAGTAACTGGGTGGAAGGTAGCACATTTACTGAGATGAAGAGGGGCCAATGGATAAATATCCAAATATTTCACAATTATGCTGTAGCTAAAAGGTCTCCATTACAACCCTCTTCATATGAAACTTAAATTTTAAGGTAGGGATGTGTGTGTTTGTGTGACAATAAAAAGACAAAATAGTTTATCAACAATATCTCAAATAATAAAAAAGAAGGTCAGAATTAAACACACCATGTAGTATGGACCTTCCATTTCTGCCCTAAGTGAAGTAAAAAAAGGGTCAGGGAGGAAGGAAAGAAGCGGAGTCAGGAGGCCACCAGGTTCAGTTGCAGATGATCACTCCCACCTGTGGCCTTTGCTGAGTGAGTTGATTCCACATCACTTGAAATCAAAAGCCAGGTATGGAACCCTAGGACAGCAGACTCCTGACTGTATCTGAACAAGAAGCAGAGGAGAGGCTGGGCCAGGTCTCCTGCAGTCCTGGGCTTTCCTTTCACTGGGCACTTACAACCTGACAGTCAGCAATCCTTCCATTTTGGAAAGTCGTGTGTTTTAAGTCTGGAAAATTTTCTAGAATGGCTCGTTTGATTATCTCTGTGTTCTCTTGTCTCCACTCCAAAAACTCCAGCTATGTTGACCCTGGCCCTTCTGGTCCCATCCCCTGCCTGGTGTTGGATGCCATTCCCATCTCCCTGATGCACCTGGGAACTCCTCAAGGGCAGGGCTAAGGCCTGACCCACCACCACTTCACCTATTGCCAACACTAAGTATAAGACCAAGGGCTAAAGGGTGATCTGAATTAAGCCTGAGCCCTAGACACCCCCTCTCCCCTGGGCTGTGCTGGCCCCTGAGATCTCACCTTCATCTCCCCAAAATGGAGCGGGTTCTGAACATCATGAGCCTGGATCACACTTAGTCCCTTGTCACTGACTGTGGTCATCACACCCTTGACAGTGACTGTGGCAACCATGTAGTTTGATGAAGACCAACTGAAGTTCCCACTCCCACCATGGACCTAGTGGAAAAATCATCATCTAATCAGTGTACCTGCATGGTTTCTCTCTGCTTCACACACACTACTAACATTCACCCCCACTCACACCCACTCCCACACTCACAGGTCAGTGTCCCCCACTGCAAGGAAAAATATGTCACCCACTCCATGCCTGACGGGTGGCTGCCTCCACCCCTTACTCTCTCCACTCTACCCGGGTCTAGTCCTCACATTCTATGGACCTGACGTAAACATACCCACATGTCCATGACAGTGGCCGCAGAGCCCAGGGGCACCTCCCAGAACTCAGGCTGGAATGGATGGACTGTAGGCCATAGAGCCAGGTGCCCCATCCCAGCACACACCCCTGCCCACTCCTAACCATTTACCATGAAGTAAATAACAGTCTGGCAGCTCCAAAGAACAGGGGCCACCACCTTAGAACCCAAGAGGGGCCAGGAGGGTGACTCACCTGGCAGTGGGCACTAGTGCAGAGACAGGATACCTGTCATCACTGCCAGGGAGGTGGGAACTGATGGGGAACAGGCTGCCCACAAGGGCTCAAAAGGCCCAAAGGAACCAGTCCATGCTGACAAATGCCCAAGAACACTTGGTAAATAATAAGGTTGGAGACATTTTCTCTTATATTTCAATGTTTTCTCTACAAATATTTACACTGCTTTAAGAAAACAATTTTTTTTTTTTTTACAAAAACAAATATATGCGGCCCTGGCCAGGTAGCTCAGTTGGTTAAAGCATTATCTTAATACATCAAGGTTGTAGGTTCAATCCCTGGTCAAGGCACATACAAGAATCAACCAATGAATGCATAAATAAATAAAACAACAAATCAACATTTCCCTCTTTCCTTTTTTCTCCATCCCTTCCACTCTCTCTAAAATCAATCATTTAAAAAAAAAATACCAAATGCATATGGAAGTTATATCCATATTCCAGGTTTTCTTAACTTTGCTTTACTTTCTGTTTTTCAGGTGTGTTTTTTTTTCTTCTGATTATCAAAATGCACAGCTGTGATAGAAACCTTGGAAATAAAGAATAAAGACTCTCTGATTTTAAATTTTCTCCAGCTCCTAGAAGATAATACTAGATGAAACATAATGTCCATAAAGTCTCAATCTCATGGAAATGCCCAAAGGAGTGCAGCCAGACTTGGGGGTCCCAGTTACCTTGATCATGTACTGATAGGCGCCTGTCTTTGGTTGCCACGGAAATGTCAAGATACTGGGATAGAGGGTGATGGGGAGATGAATTTCCACCTCCTGCTGGTTCCACACAGGCACTTGTAACATGTGGACCCCTCCATCCTACAAAGGGATGAGAGTGTCCCAAATCATCATGACAACTAGGTTACAGCAGTTTTTCCAGTCAAGCAGACCCCTGCCCCTCCCTGGGGATCAGTCACTAAGGGAGAATGGGAAATGCCAGATAACCTGCAGATTTTCCATCTCCTTGGAGATGGCTTTGTGTGGCTCTGTAATGACCACTGGAGTAAATGCTGCTTGACTTCATCCTCAGGGACCCATGACAAAATAGATGTGGTATCTCCACTTTACAATGGGAAAACTGAGGTGTGGTATGATAAAACTACTCGCCCAAAGCCCCCAGGGAAGATTTGGGTAGGAATTGCAGTGCAGTCCACAGGCCGTTTCTTTCTGCTGCCTCTTAAACTTTGGTGCAGGATAGGCAGATGAGAACAGTCATGCCAGTGTTCCCATCAATAAATAACTGCTCCCACCTAAAAATGATTGGCTTTTTAAGTACAGGAAAAAATCAAAAGACTTTGGAGCTGGGGAGAGATTAACCATATATGCATAGTCCATGGACACAGACAATAGTACCCTGAAGTTTTGGGGGGAGGAAGCGGGGAGGGAGATTACAGGGTGGAGGAGATCAATGGGAAAAAGGGAACATTTGCAATACTCTCAAAGATAAATTTAAAAAGTATACATGTAAAAACTTTAAAAAATAAAAGAGACTTTGAAGGACCCCAGCCAAAACAGCCAAAGAGATGCTGGTGGCTCCTGGTTGGTGCAGCTGGATGCAGGGGCCCAACACTGTTTCTCAGCAAGAGTTCTGCCCCCTTCCCAAAGGTGCAGGCTCATTCATACAGGGGGCTGGCAGAGGAAAAGGAGCTCTGGCCCTTTGTGGGGACAGGTGATAGGAAGAGCCACAAGCTGCCCTCAGACATCTTTTGTGAGCCTAGAGAGAGAGGGACCCTCAAGGTACCTGTGAGAGGAACACATAGGCCGAGCTTAGGTCCCTGACTCCCTAGGGCTCCAATCCAGCCTGGGTGAACACTTCTGCCTGTGGGGCCCAGGAGGTGGATGCGGAGTGCCGACTTACCTGATCTACCACGGAGGTGAGGGCTGCTTCCACAGCTGATTGGCCTCTCTTTATTGGCCTGACCTGATGGGACGACCCGTTCTGGGAAGAAGAGAGCACCTCGAAGAAATCGGAGGGAAGTGCAGTTTCAATGCGGATGTTCTGGAAGGCAAGGCAGGGTGGGTGAGAGGTGCTTCTCAGACAACCCAGGGAAGTCAGATGCAGGCCAGAAGTCATGTGACCTGAAAGCAGCAGTCAGGCCAGGCAAGGGGCCCCAAGGCTTGCAGGCCCCCAAAAGCCAGCAGACAAGCTGGACAAAGCCCATGCTGGCCTTGGCCCTCCCAGGCTTCCCTCCCTGCCTGACCTGATGACCGGTACTCCTGCTATAATTACCCCATGGGACTCCTGGGAGCTAAAAGCCTGCAGTCAGCTTTCATAGGCCCTGAGGTCCCAATAAGAAGACTACCAAATACAGTAAAGGACATTGAAACCCTTACAGCTAATCACAGTTGGCAGATACCACCTCCCACCACCACCACCTCCTCAACTCTGCTGCCTGCAGCCTCTTTTCCTGTCCAGCCTTGTGAGAGTGAGTCTGTGGGGTACAGATGCACAGGTGTACTGGTCTTTGAGTTGCCCCAGTGATCCCACACAGTGCCTACTGTAGGCCCAACAGCAACACTAGGAAGTTCCTGAACTCAGCCTTCCTGCATGGGAGCAGCTCATTTAGAAGCTATTCCACCTCTCCATTCCCCACATTCCCACCCCATGACCCTAGGCAGGCACTCACATCTGATGGGTAGACCTTGTTACCAGATTTGTCAAGCACGTCAATGGTAATTTCATATAGGCGTCCAGTCTCAAGCACCCACCTGTCACCAGGGTAGACTGTGAATCCTGTAAGAAAGGCAAGTGGCAGCATCTGATGACTCAGGCCACAGTCCCATACAGGATGAGAACAAGCACCATTAGCATGAGGGCCCACACTGCTTACCCAGAGGCCCTACAACCACCTGCCTGGAAAGGTCCAGACCACTTACCTGAAGAGACATACAAATGCTCAACTTAAAGGTACCTACAACCATTTACCTGGATGACCCATGTCTACTTACCTGGAGGGCCTACCTGGAAGGGCTTAGACCACTTAACTGGAGAGACCTATAAGTGCTTACCGGAAGGGCCCCATAGCACTTACTTAGATAGCCCACAACCACTCACCTGTATTTCTCCATGGAAAAAGACCAGCTGTTAATGACTGTGGGATCTGATGCTGGGCATCAACACTGAGCCCTACAAACCTGAGCTGACCTCTAAGATTCTTCAGGACAATCCCACATTGACTGCTTAAAACTCACTCAAACTTGACTATGTCCATAGTAAGTCAAAATCCATACTAGTATATACTCTGAATACAAGATAGGCCCACTCTGAATACATGTGAGCCTATACTCTGAACCCATAATAGGTCTATGCTTTAAATCCACAGTTGTTCTATACTCTGAATCCACAGAAGGTCTATGCTCTGAATCCAAAGTGAAGCTACACTCTGAATCCACAGCAAGTCTATGCCCTAAATCCACAAGGGTCTACCCTATGAACCACAATAAATCTATGCTCTGATACCACAGTGGGTCTACAGTCTGAATCCACAGGGAGGCTATACTATGAGTTTACTCAAGGGCTGCACTCTGAACCCACAATGTATCTACATTCTCAATGTACAGTAGGTTTACATCTGAGACCTGGCACTGAGTACTCTCTGAGTGAGCTTGCCCTGCTTCCAGGTCCTCCGCTATGTTCCCACAGTAGATGCCACACCACCTGCCTGCTGCCCCCTGTGATGCTATGTGCTTTCTCACCGCCACACCATTACCCATGTTGCTCTCTAGGCCATGATGACCCATTAGCAAAAGCAGCTTCTTAAAGAAGGCCTGCCTCAATTAGCATATTCTTGAAGCCTTTCTCTGCACTCTCATTAACCCTCCCAGCTGTCCTGTCACCTCCTGCTGTGTTGGCCTCTCCCCACAACACCAAGCACCAAGAATCCTGTCTACCTTCTGGAACACCCTACCCAGCATAGACTAGACAGCTGGGAGATGCCAAGGAGGCATTTCTAAGTAAGTGGAGCTCTAAGACACACAGGGTCATCCTGCCTTGTGTCACCACATCATCCACAGAGGTCTGCACTGAACAGCAATCTGACCTGGCAGCATCCAAGAAAACTTTGGAGTTGCTGCGCCACGTCACTGCCCTCAACATGTGAGCAATCCCAGACCAAAAGAAGTGTTGCATTGGTGTCAAGTGTGCAGGACACATCTTAAGTCCTCATCTGTCATGGCAGCTCCTGGGCATTGGCTATACCCATGGCTATGAGTTCCTCCCCTCCTGACAAAAGCCTCCCCTTTCTCTGCAAAGAGACATCTACCAACTATCATGGTACCTTAGGGGCCCTTTTAACCTCCAAATGTCCATGGCTATCATCAGGTCTGGACAGAGCCCCGCTATGAAAATCAGCAAGAGACAAAGCCCTTCCCCACTTTACCCTATCCTATTTCTCTCCCTGATGAGCTGGCCATCTATCTACCTGATCCAATCTAGCCTCTGACAGATTCTGGGTTCAGACAGGGGAAGAGCTGAGGAGCAGACCTGGAAAGGGCAGGTGGGTGCTGATGGCCCCAGGCCTCCCAGCTAGTCGAGATGGTCAGAGTGAAGCATTCTCTGGGGAGTTGTTACTTTTATTTTATTTCTTAACTCGTGTAATAAAAAAAGAACAGCATCCAGGACCTAGGATGCCCACACTCACCCAAGTATCCGGGTTCCACCACGTAGATGGTGCTGTTAGGTAACCTGGAAGCACCCTGCATACGGATACCTGAATTCTCATTAAGGTACAAAACACAAGGCAGTAAATAAACCATCTGGTAGGCTTCAGTATGGGTAGGATGGCTGCCATCACCCACCACATGGACAGAGGACGGAGGGAAACTTGCCTGCCTGGTGTCAAGTGGAGCAAAGCTGTTTCCAGAATCAGAGCCACCCTGTGCTTCCTACATCAGGGGTCTTTGCAGAGGCCACTGGAATCACAAAAAGTCTGAAAATTGGGATGATGCCATTGTGGAAACAGCTTCAGCCAGCCCCTTAGAAGAGATCACAGATGTTCTAGAGTTGGGAATGAGGTTCCAGGCTCACAGCCAGGTCCCATCTGGGAGCTTTTCCAGCAAGTCACCCACAGAGGTGAGCAATCTATCTGATTTTCAGATCTTGAGAGAAAACAGGGCTACTTTTAGCCTAGCCCAGCTTCCCAGGAGAAAAAAAGACTCCCCTTCCAAAACAGCAAATCCTGACATGCATCGGGCATGCTGACTGGAGGAAAGGATACTCCTGTAGCCCAGGACCAGGATGCTCTGTCCCAGCTGCATGGCAGTGACCGTTGTTGTATCCTGAGCCAAGACAGTCACAGGCTGGCTGGGGTCTCCCATAGGACCCTGGATGTGGTCTTGAAGCTGCAGTTGGTACTGCTCTGAAGGCATTGAGAGTTCTGGCCATGGAAATCCAATTAGAGACAGGTGGGAGAGAGGGAACGAGAAGATAAGAAACGTCAGGAGCCAATATGTCAACTGCACTCTGAATCTCTGCTGCCAGTAGAGCCCATGGTATTTTTTTTTTTTTTGCTTATTTTTTTCAATACTTTTTTAGTATTATTTCCCTTGATTGTGGAGAAAGCTGACATTTCATGAATCCTAGAGGCAATCAGCTTTTGTGGCTGTCATATGCTGCTTTTTAAAATTAAGCCTGGCCTCTGTCACAGGGCCGCCTGTATGCAGAATATCAAGGCCCTTTTATGTTCACCCTGCTGAACCAAGAGTCCGGATGGGGCTCCCTGGGCTGGATATCCTCTGGAAGTTTCCAGAAAAGGTTCTGGTCCATGGTGTGCCATATGCTTTGGGGAGCTGAGTCTAGAATATGCAAAGAATATTCTCTGTTGCTAATCCTGGAAGCTAATTCCAGCATTTCAGCAGGGCTGAATCATCTGGAGATAGCTGAAGGCATTTCCCCAAACCTGAAAGGGATGCATGAATGATTGCTTGCTGCCAGACAGCTGAGGGCATCTTAATCTACATGTTATTGCCTCCTACTGACCAAATACCTGAACAGCCATAGGAAAATTCTTCCAATCTGACAATGGACTGTGTATACAAAACCCTACCCTTTAATGTGTATATCTCCACCTTGCCATAAAACAAATTGTGTTAATAAAAAGCAAGGGATCCTGAGACAAGGAAGAACTTAATTCCTTTAGCTAAGTCTTCTCTGACTCCCCATAATGCCTTCCAAAATTATGTTTCGTCTCTGGACTCTTATTTAATTTATGTACAGCACCTTCTCCAGGTTCCTGAATCCTTCTAAATACTGGATCAAGACCACTGGCATTATCTGACCATCATTAATACTTCCCTGCTCCATGCTGTGTTGTGGAGAGAATTCACTCAGCGGGGACCAGGATGAAAACAATTTCCCTGAGAAATAACAAGGATGAAAACAATTTCCCTGAGAAATAACAGCTAATAGAACCTACCTTCTCTGTCAATCTCTCCCACAAGCACTTTTGATCTAAGTGCTACTGCTGACCAGGAAACCAAGATGGTGTGGGATTGAGCCAACATTCTACTAGTATGTACACATTACCCCATTTTTTCTCTCAGCAACTCTTGAAACTATCGCTCCTGATGCCTGCATCCCGAGGAGGGAGTGCTGTGGAAATGAAATGAGAAGCTTGGGAGTGGTCCCATAGACCTGGGACTCAGACCACCGAGTCTCGCCATTCTGACATGCCCTCCCAGCCAGTTTCTTGTCAAGTAACCCATGCACCAAGCCCAGTAGGAGTGGCCATGTTCCAGCCCTCCATCAAGAAAAGAAAGAGGCCATGGAGAATGCCTGACAACTTCCTTGATTAGCCCTGGGAGAAGTTTCAGCTGAAGAAGCCTTCAGAATAAATCCAAAAGGATTCATTTCCCATTTCCTATACTACTGGGGAATCTTTTGTGTGTTCTGATTAGTTCCCAAGATTCTACCCTAGAGCAGAGGGTTCTAAACTTGTAGCCCCTGGATTAGCAGCCTTACCTGGGAACCTCATATAGTAGGCCCTTGGGGGTGACGATCTGCTGAAGCAAACTCAGGGGGTGGCTCAAGTGCAGAATCACAGGCCCTCCAGGTGATTCTGACCTAGGGCTAGTCATTTAAAGTTTGTACACTGCTCATTTCCTTGCCTCGAACTGGGGAGTCCAGCAGCACTGTTGTTATTTGAGCAGAGTATGCACCAGTTTTCAGCATGTGGCCACAGTGTGTTAAGGATGCAGGTCATAGTAAAATGAGATGGTACCACTGCTCGCTCAGTAGGGCAGCTTTCCTTTATGCTGCTTTATGAAGCACTAGCTGCCTGCCTGTCTAAAGTTCTCCAAATGAATATACTGACGCTCAAGGGACCTTGCACAACTCAGACATAACCATACAGGGCCAGGCAGAAACTGGTTTGGCTCAGTAGATAGAGCATCGGCCTGCGGACTGAAAGATCCCAGGTTTAATTCCAGTCAAGGGCATGTACCTTAGTTGTGGGTACATCTCCAGTAGGGGGTGTGCAGGAGGCAGCTGATTGTTGTTTCTCTCTCACTGATATTTCTAACTCTCTATCTTTCTTCCTTCCTCTCTGGAAAAATATCAATAAAATATTGTTTTTAAAAAAAGGTTTATAGTTGTGAGCATGTAAAACGTTCATTCTTTTTTTTTTTTTACTTTATTTTTATTGTTGACACTGTTATAGATGTCCTCCTCCGCCCAACCACGCAAGTCCCTCACTTCCCTCTGGCCAGCACCACCCTGTTATGTTGTCTGTGTCTATGGGTTACACATGTATGTATGATCTTTGTCTTAATCCCTCCACTTTCTTTCATTTATTCCCCCCTCCCTCATACTCTCTATTCTTGTATTACTATTTATAAATCATTATATTACTGCCATATGAAAGATAATAAACCTACTTTTGATTTACTATGTATATACAAAATCCTAAAATGATAAAAATGAGGACTCCTTAAATACCTCCTATAATGCAGAGCTCACTAGTTGTCAGAGGCCTTGAATATGGAAGGCTTTTCAGATGTTAAGGGCCACTGTCCACTGCTCCTGGGGTCCTAGCTTAGACATATGCAGAGAATAGATGGCCATTCTCAAGGCTTCCCTTACATTCTCCTAGGAAAAATGGTCTCTGACCCTTCCTGCTGGCTCTCCAGATGTGTTTCTAATTGTCAGAGTCCCCAGCCCCGGGTCGGGTCCAGGAATGACCATAGAGTTGCTGGGTGGTGCCTGAGCTCAGCACTTCCTGTTTTGGACTCCAGACTCTGCTCATGTAGCCAGTGTACTTTAGTTCTGAGCAGCCATGGTTTAAAGTTCAACTGGGTTCTAAGTCCTTCCAACATTGTCTTTGACACAGGAATCCAGCCCACATCCATCCATGCAGTTGGTTTTCCAAACATCAGGACACTTTATGTCAATAATTCCCACCATTCCAATCACTCAAGTCTTTCTAAGATACCAATTCCATCAGCCAGCATGTCCTTCCCACATCTTGTTCTGTCTAATAATTTGGTGACTTGCCCATCGTGTCTGCAAGCAATCCAAATGCCTACAGGACTGAGTAGAAACATCACCCTGTAAGCAACATAAACACCTGCTAGAAGTATTAAGAGCCCCTCCTCCCTCACTGGTCCTCAGGGTGTTCTCAGGGTGCATCCCATGTCAGAGAGAGCCAGTCCCAGAGGCAGGAGTGGCCTGTTCTCGGCTTCTATGGCCTTCTAAGGGTGCCACACAGTAATACTCCTCTCAGCTAATGTACTGTCTTTTTAAACAAGCTGACTGAAAGCTGAAGCATGCAGCTTCTTAAACAATACCCTGCATCACAGGCATGCAGTCTCGAACCTGGGTGAGGTGCCTGCCCAGATACAAGTCCAGGCCCTCAACTGATGGTCCCCGAGTGCAACACTCTTGTTCCAGCCACTCTTGACATCCTGTGCTCTAACCATGAAACGTGTAAACACTAAACAAAATGATAATCCTATATAATAAAGAGATAATATGCAAATTAACCCTCATGTCCTCATAAGATGGCTGCCTACAACCAGGCCTGTAGGGGGGGGGGGGGGGTTAGTGAGGAATGACCAAAAGACTGAACAAGCAGGCTGGCTGCATGGGAAGACCAAGCCAGCAGGTGGATTAGTAAGGAATGATCAAACAACTGAACAAGCAGGCTGTGTCAGGCGACCAGGCCAGTGGAGTGGCTGTGAGGGGCGACCAAACTGGTGGAGGGGGAGGAAGGAGGGACAGCTGGGTGCAGGCAGTTGGGGGCAACTAAGCTGGCAGAGGGGGCAGTAAGAGGCAACCAAGCCAGTGGGGGAGTGTAGCTGGGG
>PVJN01043518.1:0-17756 GCA_004026805.1 Lasiurus borealis | reverse complement strand
TTTCAAAAGCCCTCTTGCAAATCAGGAACCACAAGGTAATTACAAGTATCACACCAACATTTTAGTTAAATGCTCCCGATTCACAGATAATGCCAATAATTACAGCTCACTGACATCCTGGTCATTGACAAGAAGAAAATTTGAGGAAAAAGTCAACCACTCAAGAAATAAACCTTGGCATATTTCCTTTCCTGGTTTCCTAACATCTTAAGTATAATAGCTAAGCACAGCTTCCTCCTATACCTCTTGGCACATGATTGGAATTGGGGGAAATGACAAAACATGTATGAGTGTGTGTAAATACCAGACATTTTTAAGGACAATTCTGCCCAGCAGAATATACAGGATATATGCTTACCCTGATTTTTTTTTGGTAATTTTTATTTCCTGATTCTGATTTAATGTAAAAAGTAATCATTCCTGATGAAGGCAGAGTCACTGTATGGATACTGCGGGGGGCTGATTTTGGCTTCATGGTTTAAGTTGCTTGAAGGCAACCAAACAGGGCTTTTTGGACCAGGGAGCGGCATGGTCTTACCAGTATTTTCCACCAGAGGCTAAATGACCATATGTGTGTGGTGCACTGCTCCTTCCAACACTAGGAACCCATTTTCCCAGAAACTAACTAAGCCAACAGCAGCCCTCCTTCCTCCCAACTCCAGGTGGAAAAAGGCACAAAGAAGACCAACAAATAATACTGACGTGGTGCTTTGGATCT
Source organism: Lasiurus borealis (assembly GCA_004026805.1). Lineage (NCBI taxonomy): Eukaryota > Metazoa > Chordata > Mammalia > Chiroptera > Vespertilionidae > Lasiurus > Lasiurus borealis. The sequence continues at coordinate 17,038 of PVJN01043518.1, read as the reverse complement.
GGGAGGCCTTGAGGTACCAGGAGAAGTGTACTGGCCTGTGGGAAAGGTGAGGCACAGAGAGACGATCAAATACTTCCAGTCATAGGGGAGAAGGGACTTAAAGGGGGAGGAAAGGAGAAGATACACTGCTAACCACAGGGAGCACAACTCTCAACAGCCAAGAGGCAATTCCAGCTCTCAGCCAGCACAGTCAGTTGCCCTTTGAGCCATTGTGGTGATTCCTTCACTGAGGGAATCCTGCAGTCTAAACTCCCCAGGGCCAACCCTGGGGACTGCATGGGGGCTGGCGATTTAGGCAGGGCTGGCCCGGGCAGGCACATAAGGTAGCTCTGCTTCTTAAGGCATGGCTGCTGTCTGTGAGAAGTGAGCTCCACACCAAGAAGTGGGCATCAGACCCTCCTTCCCTGAAACTACCCTGCAAGAACCCTTAATCCTGTGGTACACTGCTGCCTAAGGAACCCGCCTCCCCCAGGCACGGGGTAGGGGTAGGGGGGGTTCCGCTGAAGCTAAACAGTGTTACCAAGTCACCTGCTTGTTGTGTGAGTGTCACTTGGGAAAACAGTAGAGAGGGGAGGAAAAGACACAAATTGATCATTATTTGTAGATGATTGTCTAACTAGAAAACGTAGGGGAATAAAAAAAAAAAAAAACCATCAGGACAAAGACCAGAATTTGCTCTTAGGGGCAGATTCAAAGTCAAATAGAGAAAAATCAATAGCTTTTTTTTTGGGGGGGGGGGGTCACTTTGGGTGTGGCCTAACACCTTCCAGTTGCTGTGCTTTTCTGTGGGCCTCTGAGCTTTGTGAAACTTGCCATATTTTTAAAAGATGGAGGAGCCAGAGAGATGCCTCCTCAGCTGCAGTAAGGGCAGTGGTCTCAGACATCCGTGGATGAGAGGTGCCTGGGAGGACTGCTGCACAGAGGGGCAATCATCCCTGTGCTCTCTCCCACTGGCCTCCCCCCAGCCCCGGCCCAGCCCCCTGTCTCCCAGCTGGGCCAGGAGCCACTTCGTGTGGATGTGGTCAAAGATTGTGCTTTGTCTTTTGCGTACGAAATCAGTTTTTAAAAACAAGGGTTGCGAAATGACAGGTCTGGCGTATTCGTCCTCTTATTGCCTTATTGGTTGGAAAATTCGAGAGGTGTATGTGCTGCGACCCGACGGAGGACTCCCAAGGTTTGGTCAAAGTGGCCAAGGGAGGCCCCGCGGGGCTGGGGCTGGCAGTCTGGCCCTCGCCGCGCGCCGGTCATTTGCGGTCCAGGCTGGCGTTCAGCTGGGCCTCCCGCACCATGCGGTCGAAGGAGCGCGTGTTGGTTTCCTCGCGCACCTTCTCGCGCACGTGGAAGGAGGCCCGGGCCGTGGAGCGTGCGCTCTCCAGCGCGCTACGCCGCTCCCGCGACAGCTGCTCGCTGCGCTCCAGCTTGCGCCCGATGGCTTGGATCAGCTCCCGCCGGCGGCAGTCTTCGTCCCTCTCCACCTTCTCCTTTTTGGCACGCTGGGCCCGCTCCTTCTCCAAACGGCTCTGCCCCACGCGCCGCGCCTTCTGCTGCACCGCCTCTTCCGCCACTTGCGTCGCGTGCTGCAGCCGCCGCTCGCCCGCCCGGGCCAGCGCCTCCAGGTGCGCCTGATGCTCGCGGTCTTTGCGCTCCGCCGCCTCCTTGGCCCGCCGGCCCTGCAGCTCCTCCCTCCGGGCCCGCTCCCGCAGCTCCCGGGCCCGCTGCTCCACCAAGTGCTCGTAGTTCTCCTGCACGCGACCCAAGCTGGCCTCCAGGGAGCTCCGCAGGCCCTCGCGCTGCTCGCGCTCCTGGCGGGCCCGGCCTTGCAGCAGCGCCTGGTGGCGCGCCTGCTCGGCCCGGCTCAGTTTCCGCTTCTCCCGCTGCAGCTGGCCCTCCTGCCGCTGCTTGGTGCTGGCCACGCGCTGGGCGCGCTCCCTGCGGACTTGTTCGGCCCGCTCGCGCCCCTCCTGCAAGCCTTCCTCGCGCTGCTTCAGGTTCTGCTCCTGCTGCAGCTTGCGCAGCCGGTCCTCCCGCGCCGCGCGCTCCGCCCGCTCCCGCCGCAGCAGGGTCTGGCGTTCGGCCAGCTCCCGGCGCCGCTCCTCGCTGCGCTCGCATTGCTGCTGTCGTCGCCGCGCCGCCTCGCGCTCCTCGCGGCCCCGGCGGCCGCGCCGCTCCTCCACCTGCGCGGTCCAGGCCCGGCGGCCCTTCTCCAGCGCGCGCTGCTTCTCGCGCTCCTCGCGCTCCCGGCGCCGCTCGGCGCACACGCGCTGCTGCTCCCACTGGCCGTGGGCCGCGGCGCGCTGCTCCAGCAGCAGGCGCTCCTCCTGGTGTCGCGCCAGCATCAGCGCCGCGATCTTGCGGTCGCGTTCCGGGACGCCGCGCAAACCCCGCTCGGCGCGCACTTGGCGCACGATGCGCTCCACATGCTTCGCCGTCTGCGGCGAGTGGCTCAGGTCGCCGAGGCTGAAGCTGCGGGCCGTGAGCGGCACCAGGGACAGGGCCGAGGGGCGGCCCAGAGGGTGGGGGCCCGAGGACAAGGATCCCGCGGGGCAGCTGTTCCTGGCAGACGCCCGCGGCGGCCAGCGCAGCTCCCGCAGGCTCTCCCCGCTGTAGGAGGACGACGACGCGCCGGACTCGGAACTGAGGGCGCCCTCGCGCCGGCGGGACAGCGAGTCCAGGGAGTGGCTCTTCCTGCCGGCCCGCGAGCCCGCCGCCGGCGCAGGCTGGGGCCGGGCCGGGGACCGGCTGGAGGAGGCCTTGCGGGCCGCACGCGGCGCCGGCGAGGCCGGGAGGCTGGCGCTGCTGCAGCTGCTGCTGCTGCCGCCCGCGTTGGCGGCCGGGGCCGGGGCGGAGGCCGCGGAGGCGGCGGCGGCGGCCGCGTGGCCCAGGGGCGTGAAGAGGCGCCGCTTCTCCTCGCGCACGATGCGCTCGCGCTCGGCCCGGCACTGCTGCAGCTTGGCGCGCCGCTCCGCCTCGTAGGCCTCGTACAGGCCCGTGGCCACGCGCATGGAGCGGCCGGGCGCCTCGCGCACCAGGTCGGCCAGGGCCCGCGGCAGCAGCTCCACGGGTTTGACGGCGCAGCGGGCGCAGGCCTCCAGCGAGCGCGGGCTGGTCAGCACGTAGCGGCTGCCCTCCGCCTCCGGGCAGTCGAAGTTGAAGAGGTCGAGGTGCAGCAGCGGCGACTGCTCCCGCCGCCCGCCTTCGGTTGCGCACGGGACATCAGCCTTGCGAGGCACCGCCGCCGAGGCCGAGGCCGAGGCCGAGGCGGAGGCCGAAGGGGCCGCGGGCTGCTCGGCCCCTTGGGCGCCGGCGGGTACGGGCGCGGCGGCTCCGTTCCCTCCGGAGCCTCCAGCCTCGGCTCCCGCCTTCTCCTCTTCAGGTATGGGGTCCACCATAGCGGAAACGTGTCCTTTGGTGGCGTCTCTGCGGATGACATGGAGGGATATTGTGGGGTACATTTGAGAGCAGTTTCCTCCTCCCCATTCATATCCATCTCTTCCCAACCTAAGCCGCTTTGCTGTTAGGTTTAGAGGCCCCATGGGACGTAAATCACCGTAAGGGGTGCCCTGAAAACCCAGGCAGCCGGGATTTAGGGGGCGGAGGGAGGGGTGCTGGTGCACCCAGAGCAGCCTCAGTCTCCCTGCGCCCCGGGGTGCGGGCAGAGGCGGCGGCCAGGCTGCCCAGCGCGCCCGGCCCGTTAGATGCTCTTCCTTCCCGCTGCGAGTTAAGATGAGAAAATCGAGGTGCAGCAGTCGCCGGGCAGGAAGGCCGCGGGAGGATTCCCGGGAGGATTAGCCTCTGTTTGCTGGCAGCTTAGGCGGGCAGCCGGGGATGCAGCTTTTCAAGAACAAAAAAGGGGTGAGGCCTGCTCATCCCCCACAGCCCCCTGCTGCGAGGACCCCGCCGCTTGCCTGGGGAAGAAGTTATGGTTGGTTTCTCGCTGCCAAAGGAGACCCAGGCATGGGGTCCCCAGGGGATGGGAGGGCTGAGAGAAATGCCTCGGTCTCCAAAGGCCTCTCTGGGAGGGGTGATCCATCTTTCCCCTCCTGCCTCTGGGTGAGGGTTGGCTAGGAGCTGTGCCTGCACTCCTCCCCGTCCCCCCCTCTACCCTCCTGTGTTTGCCGGGAATGAAGAAGGTCCTCCCAGATGCACCTGATACCCCCCAAGTCAGATGTGCTAAAGGCACCATCCACCCCAGGCTAGGCTCAGACACCTGCCCCCAGATGCCCTCCTAGTCCCCCCCTCCCCGCGCGCACGCACACACACACACACACACACACACACACACACACGCCGGATCCCAGCGAGCTGGATTTGAGGGGGTCATGTAGCCCCCCGCTCCGGGTCCCCAGCCGGTTCACTCACCGCACGTCCTGGGCTGTGGCCCGGCGGCGCGGAGGGCTTTTGTTAGCAGCTCGCCGCTCGCCGCTGCGCCGCCTCAGTCCCCGCGCCGCCGGCGGGGTCGGATTACTGCCGGCTGCAGCCTCAATGGGAGCCCCAGCTGCCGCTGCAGCCGCCACCAGCGTCTCCCCATGGGGCCCGCACACACCCCACGCACTGCCTACTCGCGGAAGGGGGAGCGTGACAAGGTGTCCCTAAAATAACGCAGCTCTTCTCCCTTTCCTCTCGCTGATTCTCAGAAAGAGAATTGGTCCCATCGTTGCTGCATCCTCCGCCGCCTCTCCAGCCATGAAAATACCGCAGGTTTTTCGATACCTCTGGCGCCTCCTGGTGGACGCTCCAGAGTGTTGGTTTGCTTAGCAGGGGTTGGCAAACTTCATTAGTCAACAGAGCCAAATATCACCAGTACAACGACTGAAATGTCTTTTTGAGAGCCGAAAACCCCACGAAGTTTCTATCACACTGCCCATGGGCCACGAAGTTTCTATCACACTGTACGTGCGCGCCTGCACGTGGTATTTTGTGGAAGAGCCACATGTAGCTCGGGAGCCGCAGTTTGCCGTCCACTGGCTTAGGGTGAAGAAGAGGAATTGAAACACACACACACACATTTATATATTATATACTTCTTCCAATACTTTAACTGGGGAATAGTTTGGTTTATTTCTCAAGGGGATTATTAAGAAGCAAAATTGATAGTGAATAATGGGGTAGAGATATGGCTCCTGATCCAAACTGTGATGTTATTCTTTTTAAGAAAAACTTAAGGACATTCCGATAGGTTTGAGGCAGACATAAGATGTGACTAGTATTTAATGCAACATTTTAGGACTTCCCGATTCAAGATAACACAAATTAGTGAGTATTAGTACCATTTAGGGAGCATTATTTTGAGACACCCTCTCCCTCCACCCCTATTTTGAGTGATAGTGGCCACAGGAGCCAGAAGGAGGAGTCCTTGAGCGAGAGGGAGTTGGAGGTTGGGTAGGATATAACAGAGAGCAGGGTGAGCCGTGTTGCTAATAACCTTCACATTGTCAGGCAGTGAGGAGCAAGTGAAAGGCTTAAAGCAGGGAAATGATTTTATTTGATTTACATATTAGAAATATAACTCTGGCAACAATGCAGTGAGTGCTTTAAGAGGGCGGAAAGGAGGCAGGAAGCCCGGTAAGCTGCACATTGCAATCACACCAAAGCAGGAATGATTGGGACCTGGGGGGGGAACAACAGTGTAGGAGCAGGGTGGTGAGAGTTAGGGGTACAGATTCCTAAAACAGAGTAAAGCAATACTCAAAGATAGCTTGGCTCTGGGGTGTGAGGAGCAGTGAGGGGTCAAGGATGACTTACAGGAGCAATGAGGTGTCTGGTTGTATCACAGATTGAGAGTGCGGGGGCAGGAGGGAGGATTTGGTGGTTGGCCTGGGGGGCCATGGACAGATGGGGTCCTTTTGGACCACTTGAGGTGGAGGTGTTGCTGCTCAGCAGGTGCTAAGTTGTGTCAGAGGCCTGGACTGGATCTAGAGTTTAAGGCATCATCACTGCGCTTGATGTTCCTAAAACCAACAGTGTGAGTCAGATCACCAGGAGGGCTGCTGGAGCAATAGGGAAGTGGGCAGGTCATTGAGGGGGCTGCTCAGGAACCAGGAGTCCATAAAAGGGACCAATGAGGACAGACAGGAAAGCATCGTCTCATGGAAACTAACGGCAGAGCACTTCAGAAGGAGGGTGTGCTAGTTAGTGTTAAGGCTGTGAAGGTCCAGAAGATTTTGCCTGGAATCATATATCCACCAAAACTGGTGGTCAGAGTGTCTTTGGTGATCTCGGCAAAAACAGCTGCAGTACTGCTCTGGGGGCTCATGCCAAACCACAGGGAGTTGAAGTGCAATGAGAGATGAGAAAGTGAGAGTTACTGACTCTTGAATTTGTGGGAGCGTGTTAAAGACCGAAGGGTGTGAGGTTTTGTACTACTTGCAGGTGAACAGGGTCATAGATGCTGGCAGAAGACACGAGACTCTTGGATCAGAAATGGAAGACTTTGTTATGTGTGGTACAGCAAGCGGCATAAGGTTAAGCTTCCTGTTGGTTCACCTTGCCCTCCAAGTCCCAGGGAGCAATGAAGAGGCGGGCTCAGATAGATACTGAACATACAGCACGTGGTGTGTCATAGCTGAGAGACCCTAAGGTTAGGAAACACTCATCTTTTAAAGGGGTTTTAGCCCTCACTGGTTTGGTTCAGTGGGTAGAGTGTCAGCCTGCAAACTGAAGGGTCCCATGTTCAATTCTGGCCAAGGGCACATGCCTGGGTTGCAGGCTCCATCTTCTATAGGGGGTGTTCAGGAGGCAGCCAATCAGTGATTCTCTCTCCTCATTGTTGTTTCTGTCTCTCCCTCACCCTTCCTTTCTAAAATCAATAAAATATATTTTAAAAAATAAAAGCAAGGCAGACAACCCCGTGGCTATGAGAAATAAATGGGCATGAGGGAACTATCACTTCCTTAGAATAAATAAATAAGTAAATAGGTTTTAAAGCAAACCTGTTCAACCTTTTCTTCAGAGGGAGCCTTAAGAGTTATACACACTAGTCGTTCACATGCCAGCTCAGCCAGGCTGTTGTGTTTTGAGGCAAGTTTCTTAGCCCCTCTGAGTCTCAACTTCCTCAAAAGAGGAATGAATAATATAGAGATATCTAAAAATAACAACTAAGAACTCTATTAGATCATTTAATATAATAGCTCACAGTCAATTTGGGCTGCTGTAATGAAGTATCATGCACTGACTGGCTTACTAGTGAACAATTTCTCACAGTTCTAGAGATGGGTAAGTGCAAGATCAAGGGGCCAGGCAGATCTGTGTCTGGTGAGGACTCACTTTCTGGTTTGCAGATGGCCATTTTCTTGTTTTATCCTCACCTGGAGGAAACCAGAGAGATGGCAAGTTCTCGCCTGTCTTTCTTGTAAGGACACAAATACATCATGAGGGCTCCGTCTTCGTGACCTAATTACATGCCAAAGACCCCATCTCCTAATACCGTTGCATTGGGGGTTAAGGTTACAACATATAAATTGGGGGGAGGTGGGAGACAAACATTCAGTCCATAGCACTCATTTATTTTGGACAAAAAAAAAAAACACCTTATAGGGTATAGGTATTACTGTCATTTAAATTTCATTTGATCAGCCCCCACCACCCACTTCAGCTATGTGCACTTGTGTTCCATTCCTCTTCTTAATACAATTCTATTCACGTAATAGAGATTATTCACTCCAAAGTTCTAAATCAGAAGTTGGTAGACTATGGGCCACATCCACTGGCTGTTTGTAAATCAAACTTTATTGGAACACAGTCATGCTTACTTGTGTACATATTATCTATACTGCTTTTCATGAAGAAAAAAGGCAAAATTAAATAGTTTTGACAAAGATTGTATGACTCCCGAAGCTTATAATATTTACTATCAGGTTTTTTACAGAAAAATATTACCAATATCTGTTCTAATTACTGGTAACAGCTTATGGCCGTTCTCTATTTTCTTACACCTCCCAATTCACTCTGCCTGCTCTGGGGTAAAGGATTGTAGGCATTTTCTACTTGACAGTGAACACGATGCTAAGGTTGGCCGGTAGAGGGGGCTGGAGGGATGTTGCGGGAGGAAGGTGCTTCTCTTTCTGGTTCCTGTGTACTGTGCTTTTTGCTTTTTCTTGCTCCTGCTGCCTGATGAGAGGTGCAAGTGTGTGGGCACATCCTGTAGCATCCTCCTCCAGCTGCGTGCCTAGAGCAGTCTCTTGGTGACCTTGCAGTCTAGACCCAAGCCTAATGAGCACCTTCCTCCCTGAGCCTTACTGAGGCGGACACCACATGCTCTAAGCCTTCTACCGTGACTCCCTCTCACCAGCCTCAACCAGCCTTGAAGATTATTTCCTGCTTGCCTGGCAACGACGGAACAGCTCTGCCGCAGACAAAATTCTGTGCTGTCCCTATGCGCTGCTATCACATCTTCTCCAATGAGGTCTGAACCCCAGCCTTTGTGGGGGGGCTCTCCTTCCAAGTCAGCAGCAAGTTTGATGCTCTAACCGTTAAGCAAAACCAGCCAGGGCCCTTTATTTTTAAATCATTATTATCTATTTTTAAGTGATTTCAGATTTGGAAAGCAGAGAGAGATTACCATAGATTAGTGTTTAAATATTTTGTAATTTCAGAGAGGGAGGAGGATAGAGAAATTAAAACATCAAAGATGAGAATCATTGATTGGCTACTTCCTGCACACCTGCTACTGGGGATCAAGCCTGCAAACCACAATCCCAGCATGTGCCCTGACTGGGAATGGAACCATGACCTCCAGGTTCATAGGTTAATGCTCAACCATTGAGCCACGCCCACTGGGTGAGAGTTCTCTTTTTATCTTTATATTTACTCGAGGTTCATAGCTTAATACCTCTTTGTATTAAGCTTCCTGTGCTTAAATTCCTGTGTCATTTCTGTCTCCTGATTAGACTTAGAGTAATATGTAGTGTAGAGCATAACCATTCCCACTTCTTGTGACTAACACCTTCAGAAGGGACTTAGGATACAAATCAGCAGATAAAGGTAATATTTGTTAAAAATAAAGGGTTTTAGCTTAGTTAGCGTCGCTTAGTGGTTGAACATTGACCTGCGAACCAGGAGGTCACGGTTCAATTCCCAGTCAGGGCGTGTGGCCGGGTTGCTTGCTTGATCTCCAGTGTGGGATTGCAGGAGGCAGTCAGTCAATGATTCTCTCTCATCATTGATGTTTCTGGGTCTCTCTCCCTCTCCCTTCCTCTCTGAAATCAATAAGAATATTTTTAAAAATAAAGTTTTATTTAGTTCTTTATTGAAGTAATATATGTTCATTACAGTAGGAAGAAAAAAAGAAGGAAAAAATCACAAAGACCACCAGGTTGCTGTGTAAGTGGCAGGGACTTGGAAGCTGCAAAAGAGGTCTGTGTCTGTTTCTGTTCACAGCTGGTGGGGGCCTGGTACATAGTAAGCCCTCCTGCTGAATGCATCTGTGAGAGGGTCTTTGCCTGAATGCCAGTTGAAGTAAAATATCCAGCTGCCTAGTAAGTGCGCCATGTGCACCATAAAGCTGGTCTTGTCAAAATATCTTGAGCAGTTAAGCCACTTTGAAGAATCCTTAGAGCTAGGCATCTTATGCTCGTGTTCTCAAACTGGGGGACATGAGACCAACCAACCTGCACTAAACCATGGAGGTGCGTCAGCAGGGACATGTAGAGGGAATCTTACAATTCATCTAATGGGAATTTTCCCTCACTTCTGTAAGGGCCACCCCCCCATTTCATTTTGTCTGATACCGGAGAAGTTTCTTCAATCCGGAATATACTAGCAAAACATGCATTGGGGCTGCTGCCCTACGCATTTGTCTCTGAGACATGTCTGGGTCTGCTCGGCGAAGGGGGCTGTCACTCAGGAGCCAGACTTGTTTCCAGGTTCTGTGCCTCTCTTACTGGGTCACCTGCCTCTGGCACAAAGCCACCTGCCTGCTCAGTGATTTAGGTCCCTTCTGTTTTCAAAAGGGCTACACTCTGAAGTTACAGCTCCTGTTCCCCAGAGGCTTTGTCTCCCATTACTTGCCAACACACATACACTTTTTTTTTTTTTTTTACAGAGAGGAAGAGAGATGGATAGAGTCAGAAACATCTATAAGAGAGAAACATAGATCAGTTGCCTCCTGCACACCCCCTGTTGGGGATGGGCCCGAAACCAAGGGATATGCCCTTGACTAGAATTGAACCTGGGATCCTTCAGTCCCCAGGCCAACTCTCTACCCACTGAGCCAAACCGGTCTGGGCCTTTTTTTAAAAAAATAGACAATTATAACCTCAGACATGCACACCATTGCCCTCCATAATGTCTTAGACCAGTCATCCATATGTTTATATGGGGAGGTTCAGAGATAAGTCAGATCCTATTGCTGGAGATAATGGCCCCTTTTGGCATGTTTTCCTTGAAGATCAGGGATCTGCCATCGAGCTCTTTTTAGCCTTTCAAATGTGTCAGTCAACCATACAAGAACAACAACAACAAACTGCACTGGAAATTTATTGTTAAAGAGCACCAGGCTTAGCTAAAAAGCCTGGGAATATTGAGAAGAGCAGGATCAGGTCTTTGCCTGAATGCCAGTTGAAGTAAAATATCCAAACATTTAAGATGTTAAATATTAAAAGAGTTAAGTCAGTTATAAGAGTTCGTATACAAGATAAGAAAGTGATGACAAGGCAGAATGTGACTAATGTATTGCTAATCAATTATTACTAATTAGTACTCTAATTACCAGCCAATGTTGGGTAAGTTCTTCGACCTCTGAATCTGATTTCCTTTCTCGCCTACTGGGGCTGCCATAACAAAATACCACAGACTGAGAGGCTCAAACAACAAAATTTATTGTCTCAGAATTCTGGAGGCTAGAAGTCCAACATCAGGGAATCCATGGGTTTGGTTTCTTATGTGGTCTCTCTGGCTTGTAGAAGGCTGCTTTCTTGCTGTGTCCCTACGTGGTCATCTCTCTGTCGGTGTTTCCTATGTCCTAATCTCCTCATAAACATACTAGTCCTAATTGATTAGGGTCCACCCTAATGACCCCACTTTAATGTAATTACCTCTATAAAGGCTCTAGGTCCAGAATCTTTCAGAAGTACTGGGGTTAAGACTACAACAGATGACTTTTGAAGCGCCCAATGCAGCCCCATAACATTGGCATAAAAATAATGATTCCTGTCTATTTTTTTTAAATCAAATATTGATTTAGTGCTTTGGGGTGCCAAGCACTGAAATCACACTGGGTGGAGCCCCGTCATCATGCAGTCTATACCGGGGAGACGATTATAAGTCAATCACGCAGTGCTGAGGAGAGGGAGTCACGGAAGAGCATCCAATCAGGAAGGAGACAGCCAGGAACTAAGGCAGCATCAGTGAGGACAGCCACCATACAAACATGCTGAAGATATTTATGAGAGAGAATCAGCAAAACTGGTGAGGTATTAGGTCTCGGATCAAAACTGAGGTTTCTGGCTTGGGCAATGGGTTGTGGCAGTGGGGGTTGGGGAGTTGAAGAATTTACTCAATACTGGCTGATGATTGCTCATTAATAATTAATTAGTAATACGTTAATCCTATTCTGCTTTGTCATCACTCTTGTGTGGAATGCAGGTGGAAGAGGAACAAGTTCTGAGCAAAGACGAGGAGTTCCTCCTGGATGTTTAACAGCCATCTTCATCGGTTGTCTAACCCAGTATTTGAGTGCATGAGCGTTTGAATTCACACATCTGGGTTCAAATCCCAGCCTTTACATGTTCTGACTGTGTGATCCTGAGAGAGTTATGCAGTCTCTCTGAACTGCCATTTGTTCATGTAAAATGGGTAAAATAATATCTCCTTTCTAAGGTTGTTGCTGAGAATTAAATGAGCTAAATATGTTCAGTACATAGTACAGTGTATCCAAGTACATGGTGCATAGTAAGCACTCAAACAATGGCAGGTCGCCCTGGCTGGTATGTTCAATGGTTAGAGTGTGCCTGTGCTCCGGAGGGTCGCTGGTTCAGTTTCCTGTCACATGCTTGGATTGCAGACTTGATTCTAACCCCCAGTCTGGGTGTGTGGGGGAGGCAACAATTGATTTTTCTCTCTCTCACTCTCCTCCAGCAGTTCTCAACCTGTGGGTCGTGAACAGCTAGCAGGGTCTCCCAAGACCATCAGAAAACAGGTATTTACATTAAGATTCATAACAGTAGCAAATTACAGTTATGAAGTATCGACAAAAAAAATTTTATGGTTGGGGATCACCACAACATAAAGAAAAGGGTTGCGGCATTAGGAAGGTTGAGAACCACTGCTCTCCTCTATCTTCCCTTGCACTCTCTAAAAATTCAATGGAAAAATAGCCTTACTCCTTGAGTGAGGATCTACAAAAGAAAAAAAAAAAGGGAGGGGGGGGCCAGCTGGGATGGTTCAGTGGATGAGGGTCGAACCAGGAGGGCATGGTTCGATTCCCGGTCAGGCTCAATCCCCAGTGTGGGCATGCAGGAGGCAGCCAATCATTCTCTCTCATCATTGATGTTTTTATCTCTCTCTCTCCTTTTCCCTTCCTCTCTGAAGTCAATAAAAGTGTGTGAAAATAAAAATAAAATGGCAGGTCATTATTATCATTATTAAATTTGAGAAATAATGAGCAAATCTAAGCTTTCTTTGGTTGATTTCCTATAGATCATGTCTCTAACCTGGATTTTAGTTCTTCTGTCCATTTGGGAACATCAGCCTCTACCCATTTTACCTTTTGTTTCTGGAGAGCAAAGGATTTCCCTGATGCTCAGTTCTTTGATGGTAGAAGGCAGGACTATTTTGTTTACCTAAAGTAACTTTGAGAGGGGAACTCAATGCCTATTCCACGTTCTCACTGCAGGTGGCGCCCTTCCTCTGCACATCAGCCTGTTGTACTAATCTAACGTCAGAAACCAGGTCTGAAAACACCAAACCAAATCCCTAAAACCCAGAGTAATGCTCAGTGCACCTGAAGGACAATTTCACAAGGAAACTTGACGAAAATGTCTTCTTCGTTTTGGCTCTAGGAATTGACTTGCATATACAAATCTCTAAGCAGGCCATTCTGTTTCATGCTTCTGTATCTCTCTGTAGGCTGGCAATTCTTGTTCCATATGACTTTGCCTCTTTTTTAAAAATATATATATTTTATTGATTTTTTACAGAGAGGAAGGGAGAGATATAGAGAGCTAGAAACACCTCCAGAGAGAAACATCCATCAGCTGTCTCCTGCACACTCCCTACTGGGGATGTGCCCGCAACCAAAGTACGTGCCCTTGACCGGAATCAAACCTGGGACCTTTCAGTCCGCAGGCCGACGCTCTGTCCACTGAGCCAAACTGGTTTTGGCATGACTTTGCCTCATTAACTCCTTCTCATATAGCAAAACTCAGCTCAGATGTCACCTCCTTAGTGAAGTCTTCCCTGGTTTGCCTTTTAGTTGGGGTTGGGTGGCTCTCCTCAGTCCTTTCAACATACCCTGAGCATTTTATTTGGATGGAACTACAATATATGTTAAGACATTTTATTATAGAGAACGTCAAACATAAAAGATAGAATAAATGATCTAATAACGTCAGTCTTGCAGAACTGTAATTCCTGATTTTCGTATTCAGTTCCCTCATTTGATAGTTATGTAAGTGGACTTACATTTTATGACATTTTTGTCCTCGGTCCCTGTGTCTGACATAGATACTACTCAATACAGGTTTGAGGAATAAGTGGAAATACACTTGGTCCCATTTCTCTATTCACATTCTTCCCCCTCTTTCCTCTTTTTTGGGGAGCTGTCCTCCTCTGTACCTATGATCTCTGATGAGCAGCCCTGAGCACTCCCAGCAGCAGTCAGGACTTTGCCAAGACACCTGCCTTCACCCAAGTTTGGTGTGGGTCTTGGAACCACACCCACGTCCAAATTTCAGCCGTTGGGTGTTTTTTTTTTTTTTTATTTTCATGGACATGACAAAATATTTAACATCTGAGTCTCAGTGGCATAAAACTTATTTGCAGAGCTGTTGTGAGAATTAAATCTGGTAAGATACCCCCTTGCTTGGCACAGAGTAGGTGCAATAGATGCTAGTTTCCTTTCCTGTGGGTTTTATGTCTATTCTAGGAAAATGACTTCATCCCTGGGGAAGAATGGCTGTTATTCATTATGCGGCTGGAACAATGACCACATGGGTCTTGGGGAAACACTGGCTTTCCCTGCAGGGCACAGGAAATGGAACATCAGCCTCCCTGCACGCCCATGCCCTCTGGTTCTGATAGCAGAGGCCAGGCTGGCGAGGTAAAAGGAGAAGGGCAGCAGGACCCCTGCACTGGCTTCCCAGCTCTGCTGGTCAGTTCTCCTAGTCATTTCCTCATTCAGCACTCCATATGTTCAAAATATATTTCACTCATTTTACAGAGAGGAAGGGAGAGGGAATAGTTAGAAACATCCATGAGAGAGAAACATTCATCAGCTGCCTCTTGCACACCCTCAACCCCCACTGGGGACCGAGCCTGCAACCAAGGTACATGCCCGTGACCCAAGAATAGAACTTGGGACCCTTCAGTCTGTGGGCCAGTGTTCTGTCCACTGAGCCAAACCGGTTAGGGCAACACTCCATGTTTTTTTTGTGCCTTTAGTGTGCAGGCCTGGGGCTAGGTGCTGGGGCTCTGTGGTAGACATGTTGTCCCAGAGCCTGTGGTGTCTGTGGATGGGATGGAAGGAGAGATAGGTGCATATTGCAACAAGGGATAGGCTATGAAGGAGAAGTGTGGGCTATAAGAGGGAATAACGTGGCTCTAACCTTGTCTGGGGGCTGGGAGGGCTTCCCTGAGGAAGTGACCTTGAAGATATAAAGGAAACATGGGAATTAGCAGGCCAAGAGCATGGGGAGAAGAGAGCCCTTCCATCCTTCCACCGCAGTTCACCTTCTTTCCCCCAACAACTCATGGGTACTTTGCCTAGAGCTCCCTGTCACAAAGCTCTACCTGTGGGTGGCCTCCTCAATATCCCAGCCCAGCCCCACTGGTCTTCTCAACTGACTGCGGGGAGCTAGAGCCTCCTTCTCACCAAGGAAGTCGCTCTGAGGTGGCAGCTTAGAAATGTGTCCCTTTCAAGGAGCACTTGCCTGCTCCTCAGAGATGCGTGCATACAGAGGAACTGTCTTTAAATGAGATTCCAAACACAGACTCTCTGGCACCTTCTTGGCTGTGTTTTGGGGAATCACAATGGCTGCTGAGTATCTTGAGCAAAGCCTTCTAGCCCACAGGGCAGTCTTTCTTCTCTCCCTAGACACTGGACCCATTAGCTTCCCCGGACCAGAGCAATCCAGCAGCAATACCCAGAGTCTGTCCTTCCTGCTTTGGCAGAGGCCAGGGTCTGGGACGGCCCAGGGGACCAAGAGGGCACACAGGTGTTCCGTTGCTGAGCAACGGGTGCCCAGCCCAGCTCAGGGCAAAAAGTGAACTTGACGTCAGCCCTGGGTGAAATCAGCCAACAGATGGCCTGTGAGCCTCCAAGAGGAAAAGAAGGCTGGCCAAGAGCGGAGCCAGGCTGCTTTCATTTCTTTCTTATTAACCCCCTTCATTTCCTTTTCTTCACCAGGCGGCCAGGTCAGGGCAATGCTGCCAGATACACTTTGTGGGTGGGACAGGGAAGTGTGTTCCGGCTCAGACTATAGCCAGATGGCGTCGTCTCTAGTGGCAGTGTTGTCCCGAATGCTGTGCTGTTCAAGGGTTTTACCCACAACTTGTAGGTAGATAGGGTGGTCAGAATGACATTAATGTGGGCAGAGAGAGAATAAAAGCAATCACAGCTAGCATTTATATGCCAGGCACATTTTTTACTTTTTATTTACTGCTCATGATGATCCCAAGAAGTAGGCATTATTTCTCACATGCCCCCAGTTGAGGGGTGAAAATACTCAAGGTCACACAGCTAGCAAGTGCTGAGATGGGCTTGGGAAACCATCTAAAACTTTTTACCAGGACTGACAACATTCATTCATTCATTCAACAGGTAATTTACTGAATTCCTCCCATGTTCCAGGCAATGTTTGAAGGCAGATAAGATCCTGCTCTTGTGGAACTTACATCCTAGAAAAGAAGAAAACAGCTTAGAAAAATCATTTTCCTAAGTAGAGAAGATTTAAGGAGGCATGTAAGCTGCCTCTAGAAAAATCTAGGATCTATGGGAAGGAGTTTTAAGAAGTCAGATTTTTTTCCCCTGCTGATAAAAGAATACATGCAATTTGCCATTGTTACATCTGATAAGGGCTTAATCTCTAAGATTTATAGGGAAGTCATATAACTTAAAAATAGGAAGATAAACAATCTAATAAAAAAAATCCTATCTAATAGAAGAGTAATATGAAAATTGACAGTCACTCCCACACACAAGATGGCTGCCCCATATGGACACATGATGGCCACCACAAGATGGCCAGCAGGGGAGGGCAGTTGGAGGCGACTGGGCCTGCAGAGGATAACAGTTAGGAGCGACTGGGCTGGCAGGGGAGGGCAGTTAGTGGTGATCGGGCTGGCAGGGGAGTGGTTAGGGAGTGATCAGGCTAGCAGGCAGAAGATGTTAGGGGCATTCAGGCAGGCAGGCAGGTGAGCAGTTGGGAGCCAGCAGTCCTGGATTGTGAGAGGGATGTTTAGGTAGGATCCGGCATTCCTCTCGGGCACATCCTTAACATCGTCAGAACAGCTCCATGAATACCGCATCTCTTCTGGTGTGCTCTTATGGGCTTTTATGACACTAATACATCTTCAGGCAATTTACTAGACCATTGCTTGCGTGAGTACCACCTTTAACAGAGATGTAACTACTGTGGCTTTAACATACCAAAGGTAACTGCCATAGTTCCAGCCATCCCATCCACCTTCAGGCAGTGAGAAGAAAATAGAGTGATTTCCTGGAAGCCCCACCCAACCACTTCCAATGACATCTTATTGGCCACTCTTATTTCCTAGGAAGTGGAATATTTTAGCTGGGCACGTTTCTAGTCCCAATAAAATTAATCAGGGTTCTGTGTTAAGCAGCATATTGGATAAGCCATTAGCAATCTCCGCCCTTCTACTT
>PVJN01043517.1:0-17756 GCA_004026805.1 Lasiurus borealis | reverse complement strand
GGCTCCTGACTCTTCCCTCTTCCATACAATAGGCACACTTCACCAGGTTCTGTCTCACGGGCTTGCCATGAGGCTGAAATCATAAAGTGGGAGTGAGGAAGCACTTTTAAACTGGTAAGTGCTGTGCATTTCTGAGCTCTGCTCTCCCCACCACCTCCCAGGATGTTGACTAGAGGAAGAAAATGCAAGAAAATGGCCCATTATTACCATGACCTAGAAAATCCGCTGAAGGCTCAGAATTTACCTGGAAAAGTTGTGGAGAACAGAGATACTCCGCTCCCACAGTCAAAATGAAGCGAACGGAAGGAGGGCTGAGAGAACTGAAAAACGAAGGCCTCAGAGCCCAGAGTGTCTTAGGGTGACAAGTGAAGTACCTCACCACGCCCTTCACCACTTTTTCAAATACTGGGTGACACAGGCTCTTTTATCTGCCCATGTTCTTTCTGCTACACTTCTGGAATGGGAGGGGTGATTATCTTCCCTCTTTGCTTTTTGTTTTGGGGTTTTTGTTTTGTTTTGGGGTGTTTTTGTTTGTTTGCTTGCTTTTTATTTTTGTTTGTTTGTTTGTTTGGTGTAACATAAAACAATTAGGGATTAAGATCAGGCTCCATACTTGTCTTTGGAAGCTCTTCACATAAAGAATGAAACGTCCTAGA
Organism: Lasiurus borealis; assembly: GCA_004026805.1. Classification (NCBI taxonomy): domain Eukaryota; kingdom Metazoa; phylum Chordata; class Mammalia; order Chiroptera; family Vespertilionidae; genus Lasiurus; species Lasiurus borealis. The sequence goes on along the minus strand of PVJN01043517.1, from coordinate 17,100 downwards.
CCAACATTGACTTGTGCACATGTGTGCAACCTGCCAGCACTGGTGTCTTTGTAGGCAGGTAGGGTAAGAAGATGCTGACAGACACGAAACTATGGAATATGTCTCCCTAGCAATTCCTACAGGCATGGCTGTTCTAAGGCTTTCTTGGATTTGTTTAGTGTTGAGATGCTTTCTTCATTCCTATCACTGATGCTGACATTGCTACTTCACAGCAGATGTCTAATGCTTTTTGCAATCAGACTTTTAGGCAAAACTTAGCAGAAATCATTTAGAGGTGTTTTAACCACCTCATTGCCAAACCAGGGAGAGGACTGTGCCAAGATAACCCACAAATTAGCCCATTTACATGTGGGCACAAGGTGCTGGCTTTTTGGTGCTTCCCAAATTTATCCCCGAAATTTCCTGAAGAGCAAAGAAGCACATTTAGAAGCATGAAAATCCTGCAGGATGGCCCTTAGAACTGCAATTCCACCAGCAATTCTGCACCTGCCATTGAACATGGCCTGCAGTTTCACAGAATGGATGCCTTGTGATTTGTAGAGGGGAAATTCCTTTCATTACGGCACAGAACACAAGAGCCCCATGTGTAGGACTGTCGGCTGCTTTCAGAAAAGGTGCAGTTGTATATATTCTCCCTCCATCTGTGCACTGCTCCTATTGCTTTAGAGCTGCTCTAGAAGACTGACGTAAGATGAGAGTCCTGAATGGTACACACTCAGTGAGGTAAGGAAGAAAACTAACTAAAGCAGATATGATTTCTGAGTGATTAAACACATCTCATTCATACACAACTGCAGACTTAATAAGGTCATTGAATTACATCAGAGTATTTTTTTCTGTGTTTCTCAATGTTCCATGAAAATGTGGCTTATAGGAACATTTATAATGTAGAGAGTGGTATTGGCTTTCTTGAATTTGAAAAAGAGAGAAAATTAAGGTGTTTGCAATAAAAATTATATATATATTTGTTGGTGATTTACCCATGTGATCATTGTTTTGAGAGTCTTCTAGGTTCTGGGATACAGAGACGATTAAGGCCACGTAAAATGGTACAGTGTCTGCTCTCTGGCTTACAGGAGAGAAAAATAGAGAGAGAGATGAAAGGAAGGAAGAAATGGAGAAACAGAGGTAGAGATAGACAGAAAACCAGAGAAAGAGTAGATGGATATCTTTTGGAACCAAAGACCTAAGAGAGAGGTGGACTGGTGTAAGTCATTGACTGCTTGCTGGGGAGGGGCTGAGGAGGGGTGTTGGTCAACTCATTCAGTCCCTTTAGACTATGTCATCCCCTCTGTTAAAGGCTATATTTTTTAATGGAGCAGAAGAGTTATACAATTATGTGGATTCTTTCAAATTCTCTACATATAAAAGTTTGATATGCATATAGAAGAGTTTGTTTATTCAGCAAATACAAACAACTGTGAAAGCTATGTGCAATAGATATTGTGTACAATTGTAAGAAAAAAATGCATACCACCTCTGATCTGATAGGGCACACAATATCATGAAAGTACATGGGCTAGATCCCCTGATGGGATTTTTGTATGAGAAATGAGTACTAGCCTATTATAATGCAGTGTTCATGTTTAAGGGGGATCCCAAGTCTGAGTTGCATCTTAATTCCAGCTTCACCATTTACCAGCTATCAAATTTGGAGCATTTAGTTCTCTATGGTTCGGTTTCCTTATCTGCAAGCTGGAGACAACACTGACTTCATAGGCTTGTTCTGAGAACTAAATAAGATAATGTATGTAAAGGGCATTCCACAGGGACTGGACCATAGTAAGCACTCAATAAATGGTAGCTCTTGCAATACTTTAAAAACTCATTTCTAAAATTTCTTGACCTAGTCTATTTTAGTCTCGAGGTCTAAGTAGAAATACCTTACAAAGAGAAGAGACAATAGCACAGAGCCACCTGCACTTCTGAGGAGGCCATATTTGGATTTGAAAATGATTGTGCCCTCTTTTCAAACCCTGTACAGGAACCATGAAATACAGGAAGGCTTAAAATTCACATTTCTAATTGTTTGTGGCTTATTTTATTCTCAGTTGATTAGAGCAAAGATACAAATCAATAATTAATGAGATTTTTTTGTTGGAATTGCTTTTATTCTATCCGTACCTGAGCAAATATTTTGATCTCATCATTTCCTAGTCTAAGACCACAGATAAGCCAACATTAAATGGCTCATTCTCCAGAGAGAAGTTTGCATTCCTAATACAGTATTTTTCTTGAAAAATTAATTTAGATGGTTTACTGTAGCTAATAACATATTTTAGCTGAAATAAGAACTTTCATAAATAACCTATAAAATACATTAAGTAGGATATAGCAATGATAAACATTTTTTGGCAGGACTTTCCCTGAAGCAATAAATCCTAAATTGTTATTACAACAAGTATATACTATTTTGCTTTAGATTATGTAAAAAAATTTTCCATGGATTTACTCAAAAAGATTTTTGTAAGCATAATCTGTTCAGACTAAAGGGATTTATTTAAGACTGACTTTTAATATGTTCTTGAGATTTGCATAAATCTTCCTTAGTGATAAATTCCTGCTCAGCTATTCCGTTTCCCTCTATAAAATTTTGGAGTTATTCCCCTCATCTATATCTTTTGTCTTTTCAGTAATTTTTATAGAGGATAAGGTAATGAAATTACAAAGAACGTATTCCATTGAAATTTTCCTGAAATGTTTGCCATTCTCAGAATGAAGTGTTTTATGAGCATATGTGCATAAAAGAGCAAGACAAATTTTCCTTCCAAAGAAAATAGGTTGCATGCATCTTTAACTTCCACTTTTCAATTAGAAAAAGCAATAGCATGCTTCCGCAATACTCGACAAATAGCCCAGTGTGCTGCTTATTTCACTTTGATCATGTTACAGTGACTAACATGGATTTATATTGATGTGCATATGCATGGATACCTACCTTGTGCCAAGCCCCATGCTAGTGTTAGAGTGACTAGACAAGGTAGGAAGATATGGTCTCTCCTCCAAAGAGCTGACAGCTTAGAGAAGAGAAGAGAGGCTGCAAGAGAGAGGATGCCACTGACATTGACCTTTGCAGAATAAATAGAAGTTTGCCAGGGAGAGGAGAGATTAAATTATATTCTAAGAAGTGAAACAGCCTTTCCAAAGATTTAAAAATGCAAAACTGATAGTTTCAGGAAGTGATGAGGGAGTACACTTAACAATAGGGCTACTGTCAGTCACGTGAACAAAGGTGTGACTTTGCTTGCAAATCGGTAAAACGTGGATTGCTTCTGTACCTTTTGATCGATTTCCTAATCCTTCTTCTTGGGCCCCCTGAACCCAGATTTCCTGGCCTTTCAGCACCAAGTGAATAGATATTTGGTGTCACTTTTTCCAAAACTTTCCCAAGCTCATAAAGACAGTAGAGATTAGGCAGTGGGTGCAGAGCATGCACCCTAAAAGTCAGTTCAAGCACTTCCTGTGTGACTTTCAGCAACTGACTTAACTTCTTTCCCCAATTTCCTGATCTGTAAAATGAAGATTAAAAGGTACTAACCTTATAAGGTCATTGCAAGGATTAAATGTGATAAAGTATGTAATCCTATGTAATAAAAGGCTAATATGCAAATCAACTGAACAGCAGAACGACTGGTCGACCGGCACTGACCACCAGGGGGCAGATGCTCAATGCAGGAGCTGCCCCCTAGTAGTCAGTGCACTCCCACAGGGGGAGCACCTCTCAAAGAGAAGTCACCTCATGGCTGGCAAGCGCAGCAGTGGGAGGCTACCTCCACAGCAGTGCTAAGGATGTCCAACTGCTGGCTTAGGTTTGCTCCCAGGAGGGGGCCTAAGCCAGCAGTTGGACATCCCCCAAAGGCTCCTGGACTGTGAGAGGGCACAAGCTGGGCTGAGGGGAATGCCCCGCCCCCAGTGTGTGAATTTTGTGCACCAGATCTCTAATGATATAATAAGTGCTTGGCACATAATAAATGTTCAGTAATTTCAGCTTTTATTTTATTATTGTATACTTTCCCCCAGCAAATTTGTCATTGTATGCATAAGTAAGATGCTATTAAAAGTTTTTTGTTTTTTTTTTTTGCTTCATCTTCTTCTAAGGAAGGTCAAAAGCTTATATCTGCTGCTTTCAACCTAATGAGGAACCTCCATGTCCTGGGTAAGTCCTCCCCCATTCCTCCCACTACTAACTTGATTATACTGGCTTTTTGCTATAAGTACCCTTTTCCTCTTTAATCTAATCATGTGATTTAAAGAAAACTCAATAATAATACTATCTTGAGTCTCCTCTTTGACCTCTTCCCACAAGTTCTCCACAAGCCTGTGGCTCCCAACAGGTAAACATTTCTCCATATATAAGGACACACCACATATCTTTATCACTGGCTCCCTTTGCACAAGTGTACATTCATCCCATCCCATATTAAAATTCATCTTATAGGTTGAGGCAATGAGCTCCTGAGTTTATATATTTATGTTATGTCCACTTAATTCCAACGCTCTTCACGTTGGCATATACGTGTTAAATGTTCCAAGTACTATTTCTGCCTCACCTTCTCCCATCCTTCAGTGTTTTCCCATATGAATTTCCTAACAAACCCTTATTATCCTGCATTTGGAAACTTTATCTGGTCCTCCGTTATCTTTAATTTAAAGTCTTCTTAAATGAACTGGCTGTTCTCCAGGCAAGCAGATTCTTCTCTTTACACATACCCAAAAGATTAATGTATCTTAAAATATGCTTCATAAATAAAATCTTAAAATCTCAAACCTTTGCATAGCTAATCTTCTCACTGTTAAGGCTCCAGTAGAAAAATACTACCTGTACTTCCAAGTCCTTTACTGTGTGGTATTATTATAGCAATAACAATGTCACAGGTAATATTTTTTTTGGCCTGTGCTTTATGTCAACAACTGAAATGAGCATTTTATAAACATCAATTCATGTAATATTAATAAGAGTCCTGGGAGACAGACACTATTACTGTTTTCATTTTACAGATAAAAGAACTGAAGCTTGGAGGTTAAGTAATTTGCCTGATATCACACAAGTAGGAAGTAGCAGCCCAAGGATTCAAGCCCAAATCTTTCTTATTACAAGGTCTTAATTATTAGTATATCAATCATTTCTTTAAAATGGTATTAACCATTAGATTCTACTGCCCCGCCTAAAGATGCTTCAAAATACAGTTGCCTTATATATTCTAGATCTTATGTGTGGTAGATTAAATTCTTATGCCCAATTTCCCACCACCCCAATATGCACACCCTTAGGTGGTCTTATAATGGTTCAGCATGTTCTTTCTGCCCCTTGACTTTGCAGTCAGGCAATGTGACCTGCTTTGACCAATGAAATGTGGGCTGAAGTGATAATAGGCTTGGGCCTTCTATTGGTTTCCTGGGGCTATTATAACAAATTACTATTCCGTTGCGGCTTAAAGCGACAGAACTGTGTTCTGTCACAGTTTTTGAGACAAGAAGCCTAAACTCAAGGTATGGGCAGAGTTGGTTCCCTCTTGCCAGCTCAAAAAGAAAATGTGTTGCATGATTCTCTTTGAGCTTCTGGTGGTTGCTGTCAATCCTTGAAGTTTCTTGGTTGTATCAGCATAACTCCATTTTCTGCTTCCATCATCAAATGACCTTTCCCCTGTGTTTCTGTGTCTACATTTCTCTTGTCCTGTAAGAACACCAGTCACTGGATTAGGGCCTCCCTCTAACCCAGTATGACTTCATCTTAACTCAATTACATGTGCAACAGAGCCTCTGGGCTGAGTCTAGCCTATGAGAGCCACCCTCTCCTGACCCACAGACCATGAGCTGCTATGATTGCTGTTGTAGTCCACTGTGTTTGAGGTGGCTTGTCAGGTGGCATTTTTGTGGCAATACCTAATCAATGCAATGTCTTCCATCCATTCAAAATAAATAATTAAAAGAAACCATATGAGAAGAAAACCCACTGGCAATAGCAACAAAAGTAATAAAATATCTAGGTATCGTTCCCTGAAATAGATCTTGGTCAAGTGAACTGTATATTATAAATTCATAGAAGATAATCTTCTAGTTAAAAAAAATTATTTGGATTCTCTCAAGAGATTCATTCAAGAAGCAAGGTGAACCTCTGTGGATAGTAGCAGGCATGAGGAGGAGAAAATGAGCTAACGATGAAAAGAAAAATGTTCCTCTCCTTAGTTGCTGTGATCTATTGGGTATAAGAGCTTCTGTGGGTGAACAGGATAAACAATTTGCCATTATAAATATGTCTAGACATTTATGTCTTGCAGCTGCGGAGGGGCCTATCCATTTCGTGAGGACTAAAAGCAAATAGCCAGACATATGTGTCTCGGTTTTTCATTTTAGTGCGCCACAGGTGTTCAACCTGCACATTAGGCTTTCCAGCTAGCGACTCTCTCACTTTCTCATCTCAGTCAGCCCTTTCCTGTTGCCACATGTTTCCCAGTCCTGCCTCTACCCAACCACCTCCAAGGAAGATTTTCACACTGATAATTAGAGTTCGTTTTTGGGGCTCTGTTTTCCCCGGGAGTTAATCCCGTCTGAAGCCAACGTCCCTTTTGAAGTCTGGAGAATCTGAAGCTTGAAATCCAAATAGCTCCCAGAGAACAGAGCCTGAAGGAATAAAACTTCAGAACGGTCTTAAGATCATCATCAGCGTTCTTTTTCTTCATGCACAGGGTATACCTTTGGAAAATGTTTGTTGCCAAAGGTAATTCGTGGTCACATATAAAACCCTAGGGTTTGTGCGTGTTTTTTTTTTTTTAAGAAATAATAAAACTCTAGTTAGTCAGAGTATGAATCTAATTCTTGATGAGATGTTTTCACCTCCATTAACTGTGTGGTTTGCAGAAGTTCAGACTACTTACCCCTTAACAACGAGTGGGCATGCTCTACAATGTATGAGTCATTTGAGCACCTTTTCATTACATCAAATTCCTGGGTGATCTTGCATGAGTCATTGTTCAACGTTGAGAATTTCTAATTCAGTCAACAGAAAGCAATTGAATGCTCATCTTTCACTGCCTATTACTCATTTTAAAAAATGACATGTACCCACAGTATCCAGCTGATCCATAGCTCTCCAAAACCCACCTTGGAACAATTTGTTCTCTTAAATGAGCTAGAAAAGTTACATTAAATCAGGCACAATTGTATTGTTTCTCTGGCAGCTAGCTGGCTAGGAAAAGCGCGCCGTACAGCTGTTTATTATTTCAGAATCTGCTGCCGTAGGAGGACAGGCGCTTTTGCAACACCGTGGAGGGAGGAGTGGAAACACAGGAGGGCACACAGAAGTGAGCTTTACGGTTTTCGGTCATTTATTAAGCTCTCTAAGCATCTGTTTCCTCATCTGTGTAATGAAGATAATATTGCCTGCCCATGTTGCAAGATAATTATGAAAATGAGCTCAAGTTAATAAATGCATAAGCAGTACCTACTATGTCCAGTACTTTAATAGCTTTTTCTGGACACATAAAGGTAAACAAGTGTACTTCTTGATTCCATGGTCATTTAATGAAATAAGAAAATAATTTGTGTAAATTGTTAAATTCTCTCAAGAGCAGTAGCAGTGGTCATGGTAGTAAACTCATAAAGACACCATTGGAAGGGGGACATAGACATTCTGTAGGCTAGCCCCCTTATTTTTTAACAAACTGTGCTCATTCCAGAGAGGTTAATAGCATGCAAGGATGTACAACTGGTAGGATCAACTATTTATTGTTTTAAAAAAATACTCCAATACATAAGCAGATTCCTATAAACTCAGATAGTAAGAGCTTGTATAGTCAGCTAAAATTTAAACCATTCAATGCAGAGAATTGGAGCCATTTAGAGACATATCTTAGCTCTGTTTAACATATCAGGTAACAGAAAAGGCTCAGGAATCAGACTCCGGGTTTGGATTCCGGGTCTGCTATTTACTCAATAGTGACTTTGGGCAAGTTACTTCACTTTTCTTTCTTTTTTTAAAATTAAATCTTTATTATTCAGATTATTACATTTGTTTCTCTTTTTTCCCCTCCATAGCACCTCTCCACCCAGTTCCCACCCTTCCCTCTGCCCTTACCTCCCTCCCATTGATCTCATCCATAAGGTTACTTCACTCTTCAATATCTAATTTCTCCATCTATAACATGAAGATATAATAGCACCGAACTCCATAGGATTATTGTCAAGACCAAATGAATTAATATGTAAAGGGCTCAGAACAGAATCTGGCAGGTGACAAGCTCTCAGCAACTGTCATCTATGAATCTGATGCAAGTCAAGTGAAGGCGCCCATGGGTCATTCTGTTGGTAAGAGAGATGCCTTAGGAAGGCATGACGGGGGAAGATGGACACATTAGACCAAAGGGCAGCACTCAGAGCCCTGGATGTCTCTTTCCCCACAAATCTAACCAGAGCTGTTACCTTTGGGCTATTCCGTTACTTCCATAAAAGTGTCAGCTAACACCCTGAGCATTTCAAATATCATATGCGAATGCCAAGGTGGAGCATGAACCTGTAACCCTATGTCCGCAGCAATCCTCTCTCCTCAGCCCAGCCCCCAACAGCAGCTTACTCTGGGTTCACTGGAGGCAGCACATGGTTTGCAGAGAAGAGGCAGTCCCTGTCCTGAGACAAAGGCATTGATCACCATCATTAACAATTCATTAGCTTCCTCTGCTGCAACGATCTGGCCTGAAGGTTGACAGACAAAGGCTGGAAGCCTTGCTTGGTTTACACACTAATCACACATGATTATATGAAGCTTTCTAACCTCAGCAGGACACAGCAGGCACTGCCAATCCTAGGGTAGGGCCACACTGGGGCAATTGTCCGTTTCTCAGCCTCACTTGGGAGGTAGGGGTGAAGGCAAGGGCAAGGTCAAAGAAGAGAGCCACCTGGGCTATAACCTAGTCAGTGGAATAGACACAGCTGGAGAAAGGACATGGAGCACAGAAGGGTGGTCCGTGAGGGACAAAGCAGTGTCCAAGACAAGGAGGGAGTTGTGCATGCGCAGGTCTGTCTTTGCAGCACGTGGCCTGTGCCCAGAATTCGGTTCCTCTAATCTCTCTAGGTATATCTTTCGGTGGAGAGTGAAGCATCTGACATTCCAATCAGAAGGCAGCTCCGATCCCGGGCTTGCCTGGCTGTCTTCTGATGACGATTTGACTTCCCACGCAGATTTCAGCACAGGCAGAGAAGGTGTTTGAAACAGGCTGTTTGTCTGATCTCCTGGCCAATTCGACTTCTTACTATAAATGAATAAAATGGCATTTTGATTTACACGTCTGCCTTGTGAATTCGGTCAGTAAGATTGAGGGCCCGATTGACTGATCTCACCTCAGTGCTGACAAATCCAATTTTCTCAGTTTTTGAACCTGAAAAACTCTGGGCCGGCCCATGGACTGTGGTGAAATCACCGAGGTAAATCCTTCTTTGAAGTGTCAGGCAGAAGGACAGCCATCTTTCCCTCTCCCATTGAACACATTTCTCTCCTGGACTTTAATCTTTCGAGATGAATGCTCCATGTCCAATGCCCACTCCAATGATAGATTCCAGGGTAATAACAGGCAATGGGAAGGGTAGTCTGCCTCTGTTCTGAGCTGCCTCATCAATGTTTTGACATATCTACAAAAGCACCTCATCACATCATAATTCTAATAGATGTGATTTTTTAAAATGTTTTCCTCATGTCCTCGATGTAAAACTATAAATTATTGTTCGCTTATAACCTGAGCTTTCCTAAACCCACAGACTGTATGGATTCAGTTATGTTCTCATTAAACCCAGTGGGATAGAGAGGCAGCCCCTACCCCGAAGTCCACCTGGTCTTGTCTGGGGAATGGCACCTGTGCACACAGTCCCCTTCCCTGGACTCTTTAAAAATGCTGACTGTCCCTGGGTCACTTTCAAGAGTGCCTGACCTTTGCCATGGCCACAGTTCTGGGTATCACAGCAATGAATGCAATTTCTTCTCCAGAGACTAGTACTGTCCCTGGGAGTTTGCAAAGCTGTTCTTCAACGCCTCGAGGTGACAAATGGCATGAAGCTCCTCACATCACCTCTGTACCCCTAGAACCAGTCATGTGGCAATGGGTGGTCCCCTTCTCCCCAGGCCTGTATGACACAATCCACTCTGGGTCCCAGGGTGGGACTGCCTATGCCAGATCTTACAAAGTCCTCAAGGAAATAGCTCTCATGTTCAGCCTGCAGCCCCTCCTGAAGATACAATCGTACAAAATACACAAGCATAAGGTTAGCCATAATTTGTGTAAAAGTAAATTACTGGCTATACCTAAGTGCCCAAGCATAGGGGCGTGGTGAAATACTATAGAACATGCACACAATGACGGGGAAAAAAAAGGGAATATCTTTATAAACTTACATGAAGTGATTTCTAGGATATATTGTTCAATGAAAAAAGCAAAATGCAAAAGAGTTGATATAATACAATGGTCAGCAAACTCATAAGTCAAACAACAGAGCCAAATAGCAACAGTGCAACGGATGAAATTTCTTTTGAGAGCCACATTTTTTAAACTTAAACTTCTTCTAACGCCACTTCTTCAAAATAGACTCACCCAGGACATGGTATTTTGTGGAAGAGCCACACTCAAGGGGCCAAAGAGCTGCATGTGGCTCTCGAGCCACAGTTTGCTGACCACAGATATCGTAGAATACCTTTTCATGTAAGAAACAAGGGGAAACCAAAGAACATACAAAAAGTGCTGATTTGGGGGGAAGAGGGGGAAGGAATACACACACCCCAAAAGGATGAACCACAAAACAATAAAATGTGTTACCTCTAAGAAATAAAGGAAAACGGAGTAGAAAGGCTAAGAGAAGAAATAAAGCATTATAATGAGCAGGTCTTTTAATAAAGGTGTGCCTTTGAAAAAAGCGTGTCAATAAATTAAAAAATTAAATCAACAAGGTAGGGGGAAAACCTAAAACTTAATGCAAATAGGAATAAATGATCTTAAAAGCATTACCAATGAAAAAATAACCATAATGAAGGGGCAAAAATATGATTAGTTAATGCAGGAAATGTTCAAACACAGTACTTTGATTATATGTCCTCAGTCTAGGGGGAAAAACCAACACACAAATGTTGACGTTAGAGATTTTCTTGGTTTTCTTTTGTTTCTTTTTTGTTTTCTATAGTCATATAGAAATAGAAAAAAATGGCTATTTATGTAGATTGTAAGATTGAGCAAAAAATATATGTGATCATATTTGGGGGAAGCTGGATTTTCACTGTGGAAAAAGAAAGACAGGGAAATGTAGAGTGGAAAAAAAGCAAGGAAAAACTCCAGGTGCTTCTGTTGGAATTGAAGGTATCGGTACAACCTCATGACTTTAGATAATTTATAAGAAAAGGGCAAGGCTTACTTAAAGTTTTATACATTTTTATGTATGTAATAAAAAGTAAAAATTAATGTTATATCTCTCTATATAAAATGTATGTATTGTGTAAATACGTAGAGAGAATTTATATTTATTTATTTATTTATTAATGTATTGCATATCTTCCCATAGAATTTATACATATTGCATAATACATATAAAGGACTGCATGGGTAGCGGGCTTTCCCCTCACCTTGTTCTCATTCACTGTGGATGACGCTCATAAATGAAAAGACAATACTTGATATTCTTATTCTCAACTTCCTCTTGACTAGATAAATCTCTTTTCTCACTGATACCTTTATGTTGTTTTATCTTACAGCCTTATTTTGAGGTAGGTAAGAAAAGAGAAACGTTTTCCCAGTTGACACATGAAATAAAGAAAACCCTGGAAGTGCTAGGAAGAGAATATTCCCACCAGGATTTCAGCAGGGAAAGGGCGGGTTTATATGGATTTTGCAGGAGGGCTCCTAGGCTTCCTGGAAACCGCAGGGATTTAGGGGTGGCCTGGAGGAGGAGCCCAAGAACAGAGGAGGCTCCGGGTTTTTAAGAGCAGCCCTGGTGCTGGGTTTTTTAAGAGCAGCCCTGGTGCTGTAATGGATTTACCATCTCCTGCACTGCATCCGGGACCTTGAGGAGGCCCATTAAAGAGACAGAGCCCAGCGCTCAGCCTTTCTGCTCTTCTTCTGACCCAGAGAGCATCCTCCCTCCTCTGCATTTTAAGGCCACACGATAATTAGAATGCTCCACCCCCTCTCCCTCATTCTTCTTAGACTCATTTCCATTCAGTTATAAATGCATCCCTAATGATTCATTTATCAGCCTTGGTCCTGTATTTAATCATGCCTTCCCCCAGCAAACTATTTGAAATTAACTGTTATATAACAAAGCCCAAACCTCTCATACTCTCACATTACTGCACGGCATTCCATTTCCTTAAGTTAGAGCAATAATTAAAGAGAATTTTAATTAAGTAAACCCTACCCTCCTCTTAGAAGAGGCCCATTCAGGCAATTTCCTTCAGGTAATTTCCTTCATTTCCACGCTGTTACTCACCCCACTGGGGTGGGAGGCAGAGATGTGCAGATGCGGGATGAGGCTTGATGTTTTGTCTTTTGGATGTTGATTAACTACCTCGGCAGCATTTGCAATTTTCTACAACTCTATAAAATCTGGATCCTCCTTTCCCCCCTCCCAAATCTCTTTCTGGGAAACTGGGAAAGAAAGTTCTTCTGTCAATTTCCGACGGAAATGTAATTAGCATATAAAGCTTCCTACCCAGGGAAGAAGGCTATTTATAGTTCTTGCTATTATTGTTCACACCAGAAGCATGCCAGACTGGAAGATACCGGTTCTGAGTGCCTTACATGAGGCACCCTATTGTGAAAATCCTCTGATCCCTATGGAGGCATTCAGTATGATTTTGCTCCACTGTCAGCCTTGCAAACAGAAAGTGTGACTATATTTTTCAAGCGGGCGTGTCCCCAGCGGTCAGCGAACTCATTAGTCAACAGAATGGCCAACGGTGTGGGCTCGTGAGCCGCTGTTTGCCGACCACTGTCCTAAGCCAACACAGTCAGGGGCCTCTCGAGGTCTGAGCTTCAGACCTCTGAAGGTTGTCAAGGCCTCAACTGAGAGTCTCCTGGGGACCCAGCAACTGTCAGGCCCAGGGGGACTAACCATTCTGGTTCCCTCAGAACTGAAACCTAGGACTCTCAATGCAAGAACCAGGACAGTCCAAGAAGACAAGGACAGTTGGTCACCAGAGGACAGGTCCCTAAGGGAAGGACCCTTTTCGAATGTACTGTGTCCAAAGTAGCCTACTAGCTTTGGCTAGGCTTGAACAGTTATCAATACTGAATTATGCTGAATGATAGCAGTGGTTCTCAACCTGTGGGTCGTGACCTGTTTTCTGATGATCTTAGGCTCTACAGCAGTGACCCCACAGGTTGAGAACCACTAGCAGGGTCACCTAAGACCATCAGAAAACACAGATATTTACATTATGATTCACCACAACATGAGGAGCTGTATTAAATGGTCGCAGCATTAGAAAGGTTGAGAACCACTGGATTAGGGAGTCCTAATTCTATGGTTGGGCCCCAATTTGAAGCATGGGTATCCCTTAAACCAACAGCAGCATCCCTTTTCTCAGTGGCCAGTCCATTTTGACCGGAGGACAGGCAGGAACTAGACAAGATACCTGTTCCTGGCACACCAGAGAGTCAAGAGGATCTATGTTTGAGGGAAACAGGTTGGAGGAAAGACACGGAGTTCCAAACTCAGAAGGAATCAGGAGGGAGAAGCAAAAAGCAGATTTAGAACCCAAGATGAACACACTGGGCCTATGGATCTCAAACATGATTTTAAATAATTATCTGGGTGATTGTTTCATAATGATAGTAATAGCCAGCATATACTAAGCTTTATTGTGTGCCTGGAACTGTTCTAGGCTCTTTACATGTATTTACTGATTAAATCTTTTCTATAAGGTAGGTATTAAGATCATATCACCATTGGACAATAAAGGTAAGTAATTTTCCCCAACATCACACAAATAGAGCTTGTGTTTTTAATCATTGCATTAGACTTCTTCTCATAAGCTAGTCTCTTAGTGTTAAAATACAGATTTCCAGGCCTAGCCTCATGTCATAAATTTGCCATGAGATCCGGGATCTGCATTTTTTAAAAATGCCCAAATGATTCTGATGCAGAAAAAGCAAGATCTCAGTGATCAAGAAACTTCTTCAACCCAACAGGCATGCAGGTTCCCCCAGGTCATGATGGAGCTAAATTAGATCGACTCCATGAAGTTCTTTTTGTTACTGTCATGATGTTCCGTTTGTCCTGTACCCGCCCTTCTGCAACTCTCCCTGCTGCCCCTCCCGGTAAACCGCGAGAATGTAACAGTTGCACGAACCTGCCAATAGGAATGCAGAGAAGTGGATTCAGCCCAAATTAGGCAAACTGCACAGTACCCCTGCTTAACCAGACTCCTGATCCTGCCCCCTGACCAATCTATGGGGGCACAAATGTCCCCCCCCTCCGCCCACTGCTATAAAGCCCTTGTCCCACCAGAGCACGCTCTCTCTCGCCCCTCTGTGCAGGTGATTGCTGGAGACAGGAGCGCATGCCAGCAAGAATAAAGGTTCCTTTGCTTTTGCATGGGGCTCGGCTCCTTCCTGGTGGGTTTTTGGGGATCCTGAACACTGGGCATAACAGTCACACCTGAGTTTCTGGACAAGCGTGGTTACAGCAGCAATTCTAATTCTGTGCCCCCACCCCACCCCAACTGATCTGCCCACTCTGCTGGCAGTGTACTCTTCTACCCACATCAAGATTTTGACTTGTGAATGGAATAGGACTGTGAATGGAATAGGACTCGAATGCAGGTCTTAACGGAGGCTGGCAGAGGCAGGGGCTAAGGTCTCCCTCAGCAGGCCAGTGTTTTTGCTGGTGAGAAGAAATGACAAGAACAGAGCACTGAGGTCCACTGAGCATGAGCCACTAAACTGCCTGCAGTGACCCAGCAATGTGTCTTTTCATCCTCAGAGATGAGGTGGTTGTCTGAGCTAAGAAGTGGTGGCAGCATGCATGAATTGTCTGAAACACAATGAAGAAATGTTGGCATGTCTAGCATGATTCCAGTCAAACACAGAATTAGCCCCAAAGCCAGCTGGTTGGGCCAGATATGTGGTCTGAGCAGTCCCATCTGGAAAATATGACTGCTCTGTCTGTCCCCATGGGAAGATTTGAGGGGGAGGGGGAGGGGAGAATCTCTGCCTCTCACTTTAATGGAATTCTCATTCTCTGGCTGTCCCCCAATGTCAGCATTTGCATTTCGTGAGTGGCAGATCAGGATCACTGTGCTTTGAACAATGGATTGCTGAAGGGTGTGTGTGTGTGTGTGTGTGTGTGTGTGTGTGTGTGTGGGGAGAGAGAGAGAGAGAGAGGGAGGAGGGGACAATAGTTTAAGAGCTGTGCAAAGGCTTCCTATGCTGTGGATATAGATGTAGCTACAGCTCACAGAAATAATCACAGTGCGCATTTCAGCTCCTCTGTAATGTGCGTGTGTTCTGGAAGCTGAAAGTCTTCAGTTGAGGAGAGCAGACAGAGCCTCTTATCTTTCCCCCATCTACAGGCAATCTATAGCCTTGGAGAACGGATGCAAATCATATAGGCTTTTGTTTCTTTCTCCTACCCTTGTTCATGGGTATTTTTAGCTAATATGGCCTCACCAGACATACTGTTGTTGCTGATGAAAACTTCCCGCATTCTCTAGGCGGAGTGTTCACCTGCCAGAAGGTGGTAGAGTGTAAGATAATGAAGCAAAATTAACATCGCATCCATGCTCTTTCTTCTCCTAACAGGCTCAGCAGCTGGCTCTCCCCGCTGGGCTTTTTCCCCTTTTGCTTTGTGACTTGTGAAAGAAAAAGAAGTAGGAAGGACAATTAGGAACATCATTGGAAGGTGTGTGTGTCTGGTGAGCCTTTTAAAGTGATACTCAAAAGCATCAGATTCCCACAATTCCTTGTGTGCTGGACTGGTCTGGCCCAGATTTCTTGTTTCAATGGCATCCGTTCTTTAGCTTGGCTGTTGCGTCCTGGTCTCTTCTCCAATGACAATACACAGGGGATAAAACAGCATTTCCCTTCTCTTTTCTTTTTGTCTCTATTTTAAGGGTAATTCCCCTAGTTCTTTTATTCAGCCACAGAAAGGAATGCTTGTTCATCAATGGCTCGGCTTGACTAAGACTAACCAAAGGTGGGTATATAGAAGATCTTAAAGTTGGTGGCCTAAAATGTTGTACTCTTGTAAAAATGCCCACTATGCAGAAATCTGAGCTTTTAAAGAGATTACAATAGCATTTGAAAGGGCTCCTAAAAAAAAGACCTTCTAAAATTGATTCCTGCAGATAATTCATTGGCCAAGAAAAATTCATTGAAGTCAACCTAATTGGTTTGGCTCAGTGGATACAGCATTGGTCCTTGGTCAAGGGCATGTACCTTGGTTGCAGGCTCCTCCCCAGCCCAGGTTCTGGTCAGAAGGCAATCACTTGATGTGCTTCTCTTACATCGATATTTCTCTCTGTTTTTCCTCTCTCTTCAACTCTCCCTAAAAATTAATAGAAAGATATCCTCTGGTGAGGATTAATGACATATATATATATATATATATATATATATATATATATGTATATATATATATATATACACACACACACACACACACACACACACACATATAAGCATATATAATTTATATATATATACTAATATATATATTAATGATTATATACCAATGGAACAGAATAGAGAGCCCAGAGATAAACCCAGACATATATGATGAAATGATCTTTAACCAGGGTATTAAAACAGTATCATGGGGAAAGGATAGATCTTATCAACAAATGGTTTAGGGGAAACTGGCTATCCATGTGCAAAAAAAATGTAATTGGACACTTATTATACACAAAAATCAATTCAAAAAAGGTTTAAGACTTATAATACTTAAAACTCCTAAAAAGAAATATAAGGTTAAGGTTTTATAATATTGATCTTGGCAATGATTTCCTTAACTTGACACCAAATATACCAGCAATAGAGGAGGAGGAGGAGGAGGAGGAGGAGGGGGGAGGAGGAGGAAGAAGAGGAGGAGGAGGAGGAGGAGGGGAGGGGGAAAGGGAGGGGAAGAGGAGGA
>PVJN01043516.1:0-17757 GCA_004026805.1 Lasiurus borealis | reverse complement strand
GGCCCTCCGCCCCTTTATACCCGGAGGCGGGGCCGCGCCGCTCCCGCGCGCTCATTGGCTGGTGAGACGCTCCTGGGAAGACCGCGCCACGCCTCCGGGAGGTCTCAGCACCGCCCCCGGCGGAGCTCCGCCCTCTGGACCCCCAGCCGCGCTGCGGGCCAGAAGCGCTGCCCTGTGTGCTGGGTGTTTTTGTTCAGCACCTTTCAAGGGTCTTGGTCTGCAGGTCCCAGGCTCAGCCTGGGTACTAGCTGGGCTGAAGCGGAACTCCTCAGAGGTGTGGACTCCCAGCTGCAGGATCACAGGAAACCCAATCTCCCAATTTTTTTTTTTTTTTCCAGGTGGAAGCCCAGGCTCAGTAGCAGAAGGGGTTTCCTTGGGAATACACAGCAGAGCCTTGACAGAAGCGTCACTTGAACCCACCAGGCCTTGTGATGATCGCCATCACGGCTCCTTAGCAGTGCAGGGTCCTGCGGAAGGAAGCTCAGCTGCCCTTCCCCATAACCCCAGGGAACCAGAGGCCCCCTTCTCGGGCTCTCACTTGTCTGTGGAAGCATGTACTGAGTTGTCATTAAAGTAATTTATGGGCATGTCTCCTTGAAGGACTAGTTCATCTTCGTGACCTCAGCACTTGGCCCAGAGCCTGGCCCAGAGCAGGCTTTTGTAAAAGTTGCGTGAATAAACAAAACGATGGAATGCATTGCAACTCATTCTTCCTGAACTTTAGTTTCTTCATCTGTAAAAACGAGGACAACAGCGGCTCCAGCCTCACTGGGTTGCTGGAGGGTGAAATGAGGCCATGTCTGTACAGGGCCCAGCACAGGGCCTAATACATAGTATCTCCAATGAATGAAAGGCCGGATGTAGTTCTGTCCCTGGAGATCTGAGTGGGCGATGATGCTGCTACCTTTCCTACATAATATAATGATAACTGGAATGTTTTAGAGTGCTTTACATTCTACAAGTTTCTTGTTGGGGGCAGGGCGTGGATTATCAACCCCATTTTGCAGATAAGAAGACGGGAGTTAGCACGTGAATGCCTGTGTTCTCAGAGCAGCTGGAGTCTCTCCCAGAGGCCAGGAGACAGCCTCCCGGAACCTTGCTCTCCAGTTTGCCACTCTACCCCCTCCCTAAGTTGCTCCCCAGCCCTGGGTAGTGGCCTTGGACTTCCTGGAACTTGGGTTTACCCAGTTGGTGCAGAGGGGAGAGCCCTAGAGTGAGAGTCCAGAGGCCCTCGTTCTAATCATATCTCCACCGCCGGCAGACAATATGACCTTTGTGTGCTGGGAGGAGGGTGTCATGCGCTCCCAGGGCCTCAGCTTTCTGTTCAGGGAAAGGGAGATTGTAGTTTCTGCCTTGTCACCCTGAGAGTCTGTGAGAAGGTCACACCAGTGACTCTAGGTGTGTTTGCATTTTTTTGCAAAGTGTAAAAGCGGCACACCAGAATTGATTGTCCTGAGTCTCTCTCCAGTTAAGGCTTCACACAGAAATTGCTAAGGCCACACATCAGACTCATTTGGGATGTATGAGAGTGGAGGGGAGGAGGCCTTGAAAAGTACCAAATCGCCCGAACCGGTTTGGCTCAGTGGATAGAGCATCGACCAGCGGACTGAAGGGTCCCAGGTTCGATTCCGGTCAAAGGGCATGTACCTTGGTTGCGGGCACATTGCTAGTAGGGGTTGTGTAGGACGCAGCTGATGGATGTTTCTCATCCGATGTTTCTAACTCTCCCTTCCTCTCTGTAAAAAAAAATCAGTAAGATATATTTTTAAGAAAAAGAAAAGTACCAAATCTCTGGCCCCACCCCACTCTCCTGACTCAGACTTTCTGAGGGCATTTTGAATAATAGGAATTAATACTTTTTAAAAGTAACCTTGTTATTCTGACATAGTCGGTCCAACGACACCAACATTTAGGAGCCATTATACCAATATATAGTTTTTCTTGTGTTTTTTTTTTCTTAAAAAAACTGTGTGTGAATAATGTTTAAAAGGCTCTTTAATTTAGTTAACAAATATATATTTTTAATATATTTTATTGATTTTTTTTTACAGAGAGGAAGGGAGAGGCATAGAGAGTTAGAAACATCGGTGAGACAGAAATGGTGAGACAGAAACATCGATCAGGCGCCTCCTGCACACCCCCCTACTGGGGATGTGCCCACAACCAAGGTACATGCCCTTGACCGGAATTGAACCTGGGACCTTTTAGTCCGCAGGCCGACGCTCTATCCACTGAGCCAAACAGGTCAGGGCAACAAATATTTTTTTTGAACAACTGCTCTATGCCAAGCACTGATCTGTTAGTGGTTTTAAAGGTTTCAAGATCAAGTAATTCTTTGAGAATCCAGTGAAAGCTACAGCCATCATGGTCGCAAACTATTACATAGAAATTTGACTGGTTCGCAGCTCTCTGTGGGTTCCACGGAGTCTGGGTTAAGAACTCTTCTTAGGTACTTGGGGACATATAGCTAGCAAGAATCTAAGTAAAATAATTATCCACATGTTTGAAAGTGTCGGGTACTATGGCAAAAAGGAGAAGTAGAATAGGGAAGAGACTGGGGCTTCAGGGGGTGGGTTGCAGTATTGCACAGGATGGTCAGAGTAGGCCTCACTGAGACCGTTACATTTGAGCAAAGACTTGAAGGAGGAGAAGGAGGTATTAGTCACATGGTGTTTGGGCCAGAGTGGTCCTAGCAGAGGGAACACTGGACTGTGCTTGTCAAATTGTAGTCCCAAGGACCTTGTTAGAAATGGACATTCTGGGACCCCACCCCAGACGGAATTAGCTTTTGAATCAGTAGCTGGGCTGAGGCTCAGCTATCTGCACTTCAATAAGCCCTGCAGATGATTCTGAGCCCCTGAGTTAGGGTAACATCTCAAGGCAGGTGTAACAGCAATGAGGGAGTGTGGCTGGAGAAGGGGGGCTTGGAAGTAGTGGAGGTGTGTGTGTGTGTGTGTGTGTGTGTGTGTGTGTGTGTAATGAGGAGTATCACGAGGGGCCTTATAGGGCCCTGTAAGGACTTTGGCAGAGGAATGACATGGTCTAAGTTATGCTGCGACAGCATTGCTCAGGCTGGATCCCGCCTGTCCCTAGCATTTCCTGAACTGTTTCCTTGCTCAGCCTTGAGCTGCCCAGCCACATTAATTTCTCAGGGCTCCTGCTATTCCCTTGCTTCGAATGCTCTTTCCCAAACATCCACATGATTCACCCCTTTCTTTGTTCTGAACTCCATCTAAATTCAAGCCCTCAAGCGACCTCTCCTGACCAGCCCTCTCTGTCCCCTCACCCTGCTCTGCTTTTCCTCCACCATTGTTATTTCAAAGAATGTCTCCTCATGAGCAGCTCAGCTCCCTGAGAGCGGAGGCCTTGACTGCCTTGTACAAGTGTTTTGCACAGTATTTCTAAGGCATCAGAACAGTGCTGGGCACATCTGTTGATGAATAAGATAGGCAGAGTCGAAGTTATGATCCTTTTTGACAAAGAAGCAAACCAAGGATATGAAAACAATTCAGCAACTTCGCTGAGGTCACAAGGTGTGTGGTGGAGCCAGGGTCAAAAGCACCATTTGTAGTTCTAGGAGCACAGTGATGATCCAAGCTGCTTTCACCTGGACTCAAGTCTTTATGAGCCCATTGGGTTGAGAGGGGGCTTGAGGAGCCCTTGAGTCCCCCTGGCATGACTTGACAGCACCACACTAGTGCTTAGACCAGCTGGACATGATAGGGCCTAGGGACAGTTTTGTGCCACCACCAGAGGATCCAGTTCTTCCTGCCCCTTTCTTACGTCCAGTCCCCTTTCTTGAGGACAAACAGAAGGATCCACCCCAAGTGGCTTCTGTCTCTCCCGCAGTCCCTAGTTGGCAGGATGTCTTGGGTTTTACTCTTGCTGACAGGCCCATTTCCAGTAACCAATGCGAAACAAGGCTCACACAGGGCTCAGAAAACACTCATCCAGGGGTTGACTGAGGCAGAGCAGTCCCGAGAGGTGCCTGGGAAGATGTTGGTCCAGAAACTCTGAGCTGGCTCCCCAGCCCCTGGCTTAGCCTCTCCTACCCTAGCAGCTTGGCAGGCTTGGCGCTTAAACCTGGAAACCTAAACCTGAGGTCCATGCTCTGACCGGCAGGCAAAGTTTGTCTCTTGGCAGCTTTTCCTTTAGATCACAGAGGAGGCAAGGAGTTTCTACTAGATCCCTGAAGGGTCATGTCCTCCAAGAGGCCCCCAGCTGATGATTTGCATCAGTGTACCTGATGCCCAGATGGCAAAGATGAGGCTACTATCTGGATTGTAACAAGAATAATATCAACTAATGTTTTATTGAATATTTACAATGTACCAGTCACAGGCTGGGTGATTTACATATATTATCTTATATGATCCTCATAAGAAATCTGTGAGTAGTTACTTTTTTTTTAATATATTTTATTGATTTTTTACAGAGAGGAAGGGAAAGATATAGAAAAGTCAGAAACATCGATGAGAGAGAGACATCGATCAGCTGCCTCCTGCACACCCCACTGTGGAGATGTGCCCGCAAGCAAGGTACATGCCCCCAACTGGAATCGAACCTGGGACCTTTCAGTCCGCAAGCCGATGCTCTATCCACTGAGCCAAACCAGTCTCGGCAGTAGTTACTTCTTTACTTATCTCATTTCTATTTCACAGAGAAGAGAAACCAGAACTCTGATAGGGAAGTGACTTGCCCAAGGTCATGCAGCTAGTAATGGAGGAAAGGAGTGTAGTAGCCCCACTAGTTGTTCCCAGTGTTCCCTCTCTCTTTCTTCTTTACCAGAGTGTCAGGTAAGCTTTACTCCAAAGCTCTAGCTGTTTCCCTTGCCCAGAACACTCTCCTCCCCACTACTACGTCTGCTTGGCTGATTCCCTCACCTCCTTCCAGTCTTTGCTTAAGTAGGACATTTCTTTTATCCCAACTCTCCTATTTCATTGTAGTGGTTTCCAAAATTATCCCCAAATTCTTTAATACTCATTCTTAAACTCTCCTCCCCTTAAATGTGAGCTGGACACATTGACTCACTTTGAACAAATGGAATATAGCAGAAGTGATAGTGTCACTTCCAAGACACTATCCAAGGGAGTGTGAGTTTCTCCTCGCTCTCTCTCTTGAATCATTTGCTCTGGTGAAGGGAAGACACTCAAGGATCCCTATGGAGGTGCCCACATGGCAAGAAACCAAGTCTCTTGCCAACAGCCAGTGAGAAACGAAGGCCTTTGCCAATAGCCATATGTGTGAACCATCTCAGAAGCAGACTTTCCAGCCCCAGTCAAGCTTTCAGATGACCATGCACCAGCTGACATCAATACTTTGCAACTTTGTGAGTGACCTTGAGCCAGAATGACCTAACTAAGGCATTCTTAGATTCCCGACCCACAGAAACTGAGATATAAGTATTTGCTGTTTTAAGCTGCTAAGTTTTGGAGTGATTTGTTACACAGCAATAGATAACTAATACATTAATACAGCAACCAATCTCTGTTGCATGCCCCTCTGTAAGGCCTTACTTTGCTCTACTTTTGTTTCTTCTACACATTTATTGTTTTCGAGACATTAAGCAATTCACTATGTGTATTTGTATCTCCCCACCAATAGAATGTCAGATCCATGAGGGCAGGGCCTGTGTCTGTTTTATTTATTAATTTATCCCCAGCATCTAGAACAGTGGCTGACACATATCATATTTCATTAAAAATGAGATAGCATCAATATAAGATGACTTCTATTTGAAAAAGTTTAAATGTAAAAAAAAAAAAGAATTCATGGGTCTGAGAATCAGTAAATATGATTGCAGGGGCTCAGTAAGAATTAGAATATAGAATGACAGAATGCTGATTGTGTTGAGGACGGCAATGTGCCCACACAAAAATCAGACACATTCCTGGCCAATGAGACGTGAGCCGAAGAGTTGGGAGGAACTTCCTAGAAAGCTCTTTAAAAATACATGGAATTATGCAGAGTAGGTAAACCCACAGAGACAACACAAAGGTTGGTGGTTTCCAAGCCTGAGGGGAGGGAGGAATGGGAACAACTGCTTACTGGGTAGGGGTTCCTTTTGGGTAATAAATATGGTTTGGAACTAGACAGCTGGTGGTTGTACAACATTGAATGTATTAAATGCCACTGAACTGTTAATTTTTAAATGGCTAATTTTATGTTATATGAATTTCACCTCTATTAAAAACAAAAACAACAGATGGATTTGGCCAGCACTCACTTGTAGTGCTTTGCCTTTTTCCTTTCCTGCCAAGGATGAGAAATAATGCCTAGAAAGACCGCAGCTATTTTTTTCACCATAAGAAAATAATAATAACTGTTATAGAGAACAACATGTGCCGATACTGTTTTAAGCTCTTTATATATATATATCAACTCGCTTAACCTCTAACCTTTATTTATTGTATCTTCCTTATGAGGGAGGCAGTTATTCCCAATTCCTAGATGAGAAAACTGGTACAGAGAACAAAAAATAATGGTACATGCTAAGGATGGCCGAGTGGAATCTACGAGGAGCCTTGGCCCTCCATGCATCATGGCAGTCCTAGAAGGCCTACTTTGGTCTTCTTACTGCTTGAAGACACACACACACACGCACACACACACACACTTGCCCTATTTAGTTAAGTAATTAGGTTTCTATTTCATGAATCTTGAGATTCAGAGCCAGGTGTGTGTAACTTTAGTGGAAGCGCACTTACCCATCGCGCTCTCCTCGCCTGCCAATCAGTTACCAAGTGGTCTTTGGTCCCTCTGACCCAGCTAGACAGTGGTCATCTGGAGGGTAGAGATGGGGTCTCCTTCCACGCTGAAGCCCTGTGGCCCACATGTGGTCTGCTCTGTACTAAACAGTGCAGTCTGGTGTCAGGATTAGCAGTTGGAATCAGGGAAAGGAGCCTGCACACAGGAGAGATACCTACATGCCCAGGAGTAGTAACACAGACATCAAAGACACAGTGAGCCTGAGCCCGGAGGAGTGAGCCTTCTCAAATGGGCAGGACCTGGACAGATGAAGTCAGGGAAATGGGCTTTTCAACAAAGAACACAGCTTTGAAATGAAAGCACCAAGGCGTGAATGTCCAGGGTGAAGTTCAGGAATTACCAGGTAGCTGGGAGGGGCAGAATAATGACCATTTGTGTCTGGAGAGGGAGAGATCAGGCCTGGGCTACCAAGGCTCTTGACTGTTAGTCCCCAGAAACACTGAAAAGCATCTGTGTAAAGTTTCTACATCTTCTCATATCAGCCCAAGAAAAAGAGAAGCCAGCAAGCGTTATACCCATTTTACAGAAAGCAATTGAGATAGAGGGAGGTGGATCATTTGGCTCATGTTGCATAGCTAGCAAGTGGCAAGGGTGGACTTGAACCTGGGTCTTCTAAGTTCATGCCCTACTCTTGCCTGCTCAAGCAAGGGATTGGTAGTGACTGTGGGCAGGGGAAGGCCATGAGAGGGAGAGTGATTGTTTTCTTTTTGGAACTTTCTCTCTTGCCAGTGGAAAGGACAGGATGGATTTGAGAGGTAAACTGCTGAGGCATAGCAACAGACCCACTCATTCATTCATTCACTCAACAAATAATTACTGAGCTCCTACTGTGTGCCAGACGCTTCCTGACATCATTATAGTTTATAATTTAGTGACGACAGAGACAAGAAGCAAGTGGAAAACAATTACAAACCGTCAAGGCTAGGAAGGAAACAAGCAAGGTGATTGGAATTCACTTCAGCAAGAGGGGTCAGGGCTGGCCTCCCAGACAGGTGGCGCTAGGTTGAACCTGATGGAGAGGAGGAGCCAATTCTGTAAAGAAGAGGGAAAGGTGCTCTGGGCAAGAGGCAGCGTGTACAGAGACTCAGGTGGGAAAGTGATGGTGGGTTTGAGGAACTAACTGAAAGCCCTGAGGCTGGAGGTTGGTGAGCTTTGAGTCAACAGGTAGGCATGGGTCAGCTCATGTGGACACTGAGGGGCTGAGTCAAGGGGTTGGATATGTTTCCAGTGGGATGGGAGGCCCCGGGAGCAGGAGGTTCGTTCCCCTTGGTGCCCTGTTCAGGATGGGAACCCTGTAACCCTGTGGAAGAGGGAGGTTAGGAGGGATGGAGAAGCTCAACCACTTACAGTGGAGTCATATTTAACAAAGATGAGGACATCATGTTCTAAAATCTGCATGTAAGGCAAAAAGCACACATAGTCCTTAAGAATCCGTTATGGGATTTGTTACATTTACATCTTTATAGTAATAGGTATTTGTATGGACTCTATATGGTGATACGCAGTATATGAAAAACATCCAATATATAATTTAGTACTACCCTTAAACATGTAAAAGGGATAGGTAAGGGCTTCCTATAATGGATGATGTTGGTGTCTCCCCTGAACCTCCTTTCCCAGCTGGCACTCCGACTCCCGGCTGCTGAGATGATGGCTGCTAACATTCACAGCTGCCCACTTCTCTCTCTTTTTAAAAAATATTTTTATTTGATTCCAGAGAGGAAGGGAGAGAGAGAGAGAGAGAGAGAGAGAGTTAGAAACATCAATGAGGAAAGAGAATCATTAATCAGCTGCCTCCTGCATACTCCCCACTGGGGATCAAGCCAGCAACCCAGGCATGTAACCTTGACCAGATTCGAACCTGGGACCCTTCAATCCACAGGCTGATGCTCTATCCACTGAGCCAAACTGATTAGGGAATGCCTCCTTCTCTTGAGACTTGTCCTCAGCCAGAGGGAATCCTCCCCTCTCCCCTTTGCTGCTGCTTCCGGTCCTGGGGTCAGATTGGTGAGGGCAGATGTGAGACTGATTTTGCAGGGCAAGTGGTCCTGCAGAGCTCCCCGTGGGCCAGGCTGAGACTGCATCCTCTTAACGACCCCCCTTCTCTTCCTCATTTCTCTTCTGAGAGCTCTGCTTCTAGAAAATCTGACAGGAGGCCCTCCCTTGGAAGGCATGCCTGTCAGGTGCCAGGCTGTTGGTGTTTGTTGACGTACTTAATCCTACAGAAACTCCTGGGGGATCTGTCTGGCTCATGGCGACATTCCTTCTTTGAGAAGTGCCCCCTTCTGCACTTTACTGGTGCGGGTCTCTAGGTGTGCTCCGTGACCACCTTTGCTAGACATAGTCCCCTGTGCCACAGACAGACCACGCTGAACCAGATGTTTTTTCTCTTAAGAGTTTAAAATTGAGACAGAAAGCAGCCAGACAGAAGGTGGCTGGGACTGTCGCACATAAACCTATGTGTGAGCCATGGGGCAGCCGGCTTTTGCCACAGGCTCCACATAAATGGAAGAAGCCTGTCTGCAGAGGGGAAAATATGAGGCAAAGAAACGAGAGAGGAGATAGAGAGGAGTCCTGACTGAATTTCTGGAGGCTTTTCAAAGTGCAGTGCCAGGCTCACGTGGCCCTTTCTGCCCTGGAGTTTCAGGCCTCCTCCTGAGTCTGATTTTGCTGAAGCTGGCCTGAGACACAGAAAGTGTTGGCTAAGAAGAGGAGTTTTGTTCCCATTTTACAGATGATGAAAAGGATGCCCAGGAAGGGTAACCCACCAGCTCACCCTGCCTTTCCAGTGCTCATGCCTGCCCTATGGGGCCAGGGCTCTGGGGACGTGACTGCTGCATTTTGGAGCATCCCAGCTCTGGGCTCGCAGAAATTCCTTCCTGGGACTCAGGAATTCCCGAGCTGCCTCTGAAGATGGCAAGGGTGTCACCTCCCCCTGGGGGCTGCTACTTCTGACCTGACATCCACAGATATGCTGCAAACAAGTACCTTGTACCCAGCTTTGTAGCCAGGCTCAAAGGATGGCCTGAGAGCCCTTGACCCTCCCCCGTGAGGATGGCCTTGACCTTTGATTGCTGTGTAACCGGGACTCTGAGACTCTGCACATCTGAGGGAAGGGGAGTTTAGCTCGAACTGCATTTCCTCACAGCATCACCCATCCCTTAAGATTCGAGCTGATAAACGAGTCAATGCTGGGCCCAAACCAGGCTTGATGAATCGTTTCCTCCTCCACGCTGCTGCTGCTGCTGCATCCTGTGTCTGAGTCATTTCCACAAACCTACTGCCTAGCCCGGTGCCCAGCACAAAATAGGCACTGGGCAATTTGCGAGTGGCATGGAGTCTTCCATAGTTGGATGTTGTGTCCACTCAGTCCCATTGCCAACTCTTAAAGCAGCGTGAGGGTAGGGCCAACCTTTTCTCTGTGATGTGGGAAGGGCCTGGATGAGGCAGTGCAAGAGTGGGTTCTGCAGGCACTGAGGAGTCCGTGGCTTGAATTCCAACTCTGTCCCTTTGGGTCTTGAAATCTTAGAGAAGTTATCCCTCTTTTCTCAGCTCCAGTTTCCTCATCTGTAAAATGGAGGTGATCATAAGAACAGCTCTCTGGCCACGTCATCAGGAGGGTTAAGTGAGATAATAAACCTAAAATTTCTGTCACTGGCCTAACACAAAGTGGGATGTCAGCAAATATTACTTTTCTCCACTCAGGTCTTTCCCACAGTGCCTGGCATATGGCAGACATTCAGTAAGTGCTAGGTCACCTTCAGCCTGCTCTGGACAAAGCAGTCCCTGTCAAGTAACCAGATGACTGCAATTGCATGGATGGGCCCAAGGAAGACCAGCCCAGACCAGCATAGTTCCCAAAGCAGGAGCTAATAAAGGATGGCTGCTTTAAGACCGAAGTTGTCTTTATTTTTTATTTTTTCATTGATCTTTAGAGAGAGAGGAAGGAAGAGGGAGAGAGAGAAACATCAATACAAGAGGGAAACACCAATTGGCTGCCTCCTGCCTGCCCCCTATTGGGAATCAAGCCTGAAACTCGGGCATGGACCCTGACCAGGAATTGAACTGGCAACCTTTTGGTGCACGGGACGATGCCCCAGCAACTGAGCCACACTGGCCAGGGCTAAGTCCTAAGTTTTGAGGTAGTTGTTACACAGCCAAAGCTTACTGAGACAAACAATGAAGTTATAAGAAGGGCTGGGATGGAGATGGAAACCAGAACTCTTTCTTGTCTTTGCTTTTTTTCTGAGCAATACCCTTTTTCTATGTCACAGCACACTGATTTTCTTCCTCGTATAGAAAACATGGCTGTGTTTTACACTTTGCACCTTTAGCTAATGTAGAAAAATGAACTCCCTTCTCTTCCTCCCAGGTCTAAAAACCCCTGGGAAAGGGCTCATTGGCCCAGCTTGGGTCGAGTATCCACCAGTCCCCACCCCCACCCCCAGTGAACTGGTGATGGGTGGGGGAGGCAGGATCACAAAACACATCCTAGATGACACATGCTGAGCACAGCATTGCCAAACACTGTTTTAAGGCTTAATGTGTTAACTGATGTCATCCCCATAACACAACAATCCTATCTGAGCTGTTATTATCTCTACTTTGAGGTGAGGAACCTGAAGACTGAGGCACACAGAGCTGAAGGAACGTGTTCCAGCCAGAAAGCAGTGAGGCTGGGAATCCTATCACGACCATCTGCCTCCAGAGCTCTGCTCCTGGAAGGGATCTAAGGATGAAGGGGCAGGCAGGGTGGAGGCCCTCTAAGGAAGGAACTGGATTGTTTAGCCCACAGAAGGGAAGCCTCTAGGGGCCCTTAAATTATGCTGCCTTCAGATCTCTCAAAGCCTGTCCTTGGCAGCGAGCGTGCAAGGTTCTGGGTGACCTCTGAAAATGAGTCCAGGGCCAGAGGGGAGTGGGTAGACATCGCCAGGTGGTGGGTTTCGGTTCAATGGAGGGAAGTTCTGCAGAGTTGGAGGTGTGTGAGGATGGTATGGGAGTCTTGGAAATGGCGAGGGCCTTGTTGCCAGGAGTTGGAAGAGCCCCCTTGCTAGGAGAGGGGGTTGTGGTGGTGGGAATTCCTGCAGTCCTGTCTCTGAGAGTACATAAAGCCAGTGCAGGACAAGGAAGGAGCTCCTCGGGCTGGAGGCTGGACGGGGGCAGTGGCCCAGATCTTTGGATCAGTAAACCACCCCCTTTCAAATTTTAGAAACAGATGTAAGGCAGTCGTATTTTACTTTTCTAAACAGCTAGACAAACTAATCTAAAGCAACCACCAGACACTTTACCACTCCATAGAAGGGAAGTCATTTTTTTTTAAATCCTCACTTGAGAATATTTTTTCATTATTTTTTTTTTTTAGAGAGAGAGGGAAAGAGGAAAAGACAGAAAGAAACATCAATGTGAAAGAAGCACATTGATTGGTTGCCTCCTCTACTTGCCCTGACCAGAAGTACGTATATGTATGACCTTGACTGGAACCGAACCCTTCGGTCTGCAGGCCGACACTCTATCCACTGAGCCAAACCAGCTAGGGCAGGAAAAGCCATTTTTAACATCAAAAAATCCAAATGGACAATAGCTCAGAATAAACCATTGTTTTCTGTCAAGGAAGAGCAGTTGACAAGGGTACATCAACATAACAAAATGGTTATATTAAAAGCCAATTTAAAGGCATAAAAATTAGGACATAACATTTTGTTTTACATGATTATGTACTAATATGAGTAATTTCTGTGTGTGTGTGTGTGTGTGTGTGTGTGTGTGTGTGTGTGTGTGTTTAGTATTTAATAGCACAATCAACCAAGGACCCTGCTGTGTAGTTACCAAGTTCAAGAAACAGGGTGAGCCCAGCCAGCATGGCTTAGTGGTTGAGCGTCGGCCTATGAACCAGGAGGATTAATTCCTAGTCAGGGCACATGCCTGGGTTTTGGGCTTGGTTCCCAGTGTGGGGCATAAGGAGAATGCACACTTATAACACCTGTCGACACATAGTAGTTAGTTGCACAAAAGCCATTTGGTCTTCTCTTGGCTTGTAAGCACAATGTTCTAGATTTCATTGTACATTAGCAACCTCCAACTCTTTTGTGTAACCGTGTCTTGTTTTCACCTTCCAGTTCTTCCACCCCAGCCTGTCCTGAAGTCTGTAATGTGTTTTCCCAGGTCATCAAGGTGACGGCTCATGTCTCAGTTCCTCCAACGATCTGGTTGGACATGGCCTGACATTGTTCTTGCACCTGCTGCAGGCGTGTCTGCACCACTGAGTTGAGGTCCTGCTGAGTCTTGTTTAAAATATCAATTTCTTCGTTTGGAGTTGGGCCTCTTATACATGGAAAAATACCGTATGTGAATGAGGACAGATGCTGTTACTAATGACAGTGACAGTAACTGATGTTTGGTGAGTACTTGCCTATCCCGCAGTGTACCTGCATTATTAGCTCACTGAATTATTACAATAGCCCTGCAAAGTGTGTACTCCGTTGCCATTTTACAGTTGAGGAGAATGAGGAGCAGGGAGATTAACACTCAAGGTCATACAGCAAGCAGCTGGTCAAACTGGGGTTTACACCTATGCCTGAAGGAGTGCTAAGCGTTTACTATTAGCCACTGTGTCCTTCTCTTTACTTGCTTCTTAAAATGTAGAGAGGAATATTGGTGGGGGAGAGGCCCATATCCACTCATGCCTCATTCCAGGTATGCTGTTTCCCAGCAGATGTAGGCTGCTGTGTGATCATTCCAGTTACTCTGTGGGTGTGACTTGCTTTCCTTGGTGTGTCAATTCCCTGGGGGAGAGTCATGTGCTCCCTTGAATGCCCAGCCTGGTGCTTCCTGGCTGGGGGTTGGGGGATGGGGATGCCCCCTGAGCCTGGCTGAGACTAAGGGAACAGGGTTGGGTCAGGCAGGAAGAGGCAGCCAGGGGTTTCCTCTGGGTGAGCCAACCTGGCTCTTGCTGGGCTAGAAAGGAATTTCCCAGCTACGTCTCACCTGTGTCTTCTTTGTGGAAGGCACATAGCGTTGGAGGATGGGGTCTGCTCCTCACTCCCCCAGAACCCAGCCAGTCAAGGGGCAAGAGGAGACCCCGAAGGGTGCCTTTATTTGGGGGAAGGAAGCAGCACTTTCTCCTAAAGCGTGAGGACCTGCTTCTTCCCTCTGATGCAAAGAGTCAGGCCCACCACCCCCAGAGCTCACTGAAGCCCAGGAGGAAGGCTTGGCTTAGCTGCTGACCACCTGCTCCTTAGCCTTTGCTGTGAAATAGAAACAGAATGTGAGTCCCATGAAATTGTCGATGGTCTAGGAACCATGTTTGTGGGTTGTTGTTTTTAAAATATATTTTATTGATTTTTTTACAGAGCAGAAGGGAGAAGGATAGAGAGCTAGAAACATCGATGAGAGAAAGACATCCGTTAGCTGCCTCCTGCACACCCCCCACTGAGGATTTGCCCACAAACAAGGTACATGCCCTTGACCGGAATCGACCCTGGAACCCTCCAGTCCGCAGGCCAACACTCTACCCACTGAGCCAAACCGGTTTCGGCCGTGTTTGTGTTTGTAAAGTAAAAGAAACAAGTGACATTAATTTCTAATAACAAGTTTACGTAACCCAATATACATAAAATTGTGTCATTGCGACACATAATAGAAACCTTAATGAGATATTTCACCTTTTTTGTATTAAGTCTTTGGAATCTACAGCTCAATTTGGAGTAGCCACATATCAAGAGCTCTGTAGCCACAGGTGGCAAGTGGCTGCCCTATCAGACAGAGGAGCTTTACACCGTGGGTGCTGGATTCAAAGAGCCAAAAGCCTCAGAATTCCTGCAAGGACTTGGGAAGGACTTTGAGGTCATCAGGTCAAGCCCCTCACCCACAAGGAACTGCCTTTTCTCAAGGAGACCCACTGCTCCCAGCAAAGCTGACGTCTGCACCTGGCTGTGAGGTCCCTGCGGCCCCTTCCCAGCGGAGATGGCTGCTGACGGCCACCGTCAGGGTGTATAACAGGGGCAAGAGGAAGGCACTGGAAGGAGACAGTAGACATCTTCTCATCTGTCCCCTTCCCCCTTTCTGGAGGGGAACGTCACAGCCTGGGCATAGGCTGGCAGGAATCCCTAGGATGGCTTCCCAAACCCGAACAGACACAGGCCTTCTGACCCTCTTCTCTTCCTTCCGTACTTATTGCCACTTACGATGAGCTGGGGTGCAGATAAAGGCCGATCAGACTTCCTGGGGGAAAAAACAGTTAAATGTCTGGGCAGCCAGGGCTGTGTGGACACAGAGGAGCAGCGGAGCTGGTGGTGTGGCGGTGGGGGGCGGAAGATGAAGGGGAAGGGTGACCAGGCAGAGGGTGACAGAGAGTGGGGATGAGCCAAGGAACTGGCCTCCTATTTTACCCAGGACCCTCAGCTGCTGCTCCTTTTTCTCCTCCCCACATCCTGGGGTCTCCCGAGTCCCCAGGGCTTCCCACAAAAAAAGAAAAACCCCATTTTTTATATGTCTGCCCAACCTGAGATCCGAAGAAGACCAGCACAGGGTGGGTACCCCGTGAGTGGAAGGAAGAGGGGGACACAGAGGGCGTGCCGGCCAGCTGGGCAGGAGGACACAGAAACTCACAAAGGGACAGGAAGGGAACTGATGTGTCTTAAGCAGCGACTCGCCACCTGGTCTGCTGTGGCTCATTTGTGACCCCAACCGTGGGAGACGCTATCGCTCCCAAACCACAGGTGCGGAAAACCGGGCTCAGACAGGCCCCGTCGCGTGCTGGGGCTAATGTCCATTCTGCCTCCTTCCAAAGGATGATCTTTCTAGGTTCTTTCTGGCACGTTCTCACCTGGCCACTGCCAAGAACCCAGCAGTGACCAAGATCTTGGCAGGCACCCCGTCTTTACGGAGACCTGCTTCGTGGGGAGTTCCTGGCCAAGTGGAGGGTTCCTGGAAAGGCCCCCTGTGACTGATGGCAGGGACCAGCCCACCGGATTTGGAGGTCACCTGGGCAGCACCACACTCCCAGCCCCCCTGTGCACCCCTAGGTCAGAATTGGAGGCACTTCTGAGAGGCAAGGTGGCTTGCTCAAGGCCATAGCGCAGGGGGTGGGATTGGCCACGCCCGCCCCTGGGCACTGACTCACGGCAGCCGCTGTGGGAAAGCCACCAGCAGCCTGCAGCCTCGGCTTTCCCAGGCAGGCAATGGGCAGGCAGGCTTGCTTTGACACGGCCGCCTGGGCCTGGAGCCAGGGAACCGGGGGAAAAGCTGAGCACAGCGCCTCGCCAGGACGCCTCTCCCCGGGCCTGTTTCGGTGCCAGCATTCCCAGGGGGCAGCCCTCCCTGTGGGCAGGAGTCTTTCCAGTTCTCAGGTGGACCAGGCCGGGCTCCCAGCTCCGGTGGGGTGACCAGCATCCTGGTTTGCTATCTCAGTCTTAGCACCCCAAGTCCTGCGTCCGGGGAACCCCTCAGTCCTGGACTAACAATGGGTCCTCCTCTAGCTCTGGCATCACGTTCCTCGACTATCCTCAAGGGAAGGAACACCATCAGTGAGTGAAGAACAATAAAAGAGCCGGGGGCGTCCGCTAGGGACTGCTGTCCCCATCTTACAGATGAAGGAGGCACAGAGTTTAAACCCGTCATGTTGCTTGATTTTTATTTTTATAACTGATTTTAGAGAGAGCGGGAGGGACAGAGAACAGGTGGTCCCCCTTAGTCATGCATTCATTGGCTGGTTCTCACGTGCTCCCTGACCAGGGATGGAGCCTGGAACCTTGGATCCTCACCCCAGGGGGGCTGTGCGCTCTCAGGGCCTCCCGCAGCCCCAGGTCCCCTCGGCACTGGCCCCTGTGTGCGGGGCGAACAAGGGCAGGGCGCTTGGGGACCTCCCCCTCCCCGAGCTCGGCCACGCGGCTCCGCCTGTGGTCCTCCTCCCGCCCCCGCGGCTCCCACCCGGGAGCGGGACCGGCGATGATGGCTGGGCGCGGGGCGCGGGACGCGGGGCGCGGGGCGCTGGGAGATGAAAGGCGCCGCGGTCGCGCTGACCGCCGCCCCGTCATTAGCCGGCGGGCCGGCTTATCAGCCATCGCGGGCTCCGGGGCCGGCTCCCCCCGCGGCCGCCGCCGCCTCCCGGGGCGGAGCGAGCCGCGGTTCCCACGCTCGGCCGGGCCGGGGGCGTTCTCCGCTCGGCGTGGCCGCGCTCGCCGCCGCCGCCGCCGCCGCGCGGGCCGGGCTATAATTACGGTAATTGCGCGGGTCCCCGCCCGCGGCCGCCGGGGACCCCTGCTGTCCCCAGCTGGCCCGGGAGGGGCCGAGTCAGCACGCGGGGCGGCCCGGGAGAAGGGGCTCCGGGAACGGGCTCGGTGGGGGGCGCAGGCGGGGGAGAGGCAGGCGGGGAGGGGAGAGAGCCGGCTGGGATGGAGCGCCTGCTGCGTGCGGGTGGCGGGCCAGGCGGTTCCAGTGCGGCTCCGCGCCAGGGTGGGGCCCGAACACGGGACCGCCCGCCGCCGTGCCCGGCCCGGCCCGCGGAAGATGCTGACGAGGGAGCACGGCACCCCATTCCGCCCAGCAGTGTCACAGGGGCGCTTGGAGGCCCATCGCGGTTAAGTGGGGGGTGCCAGCAGCACACAGCGTGTACCCCCCCCCCCCACGCTTCTTCCGAGGGGAGGGGAAGGCAGACCCCACACAGCAAATACTGGTGCTGCTTCCTCCAGGACTTTGGTTTTGCTGCGCTTGAGGCTCAACCCTACAGCCAGGCCCCGGTCCCTAGGTTCTTGGCAGCAGCCCTGGCCCCAGGTCCTTATCACTCACTGAGACGGGTCACTCGAAACCCTTCTGGAAAAGGCAGGTGAAAACAGAATCGTGGGATTTCCAGCTCCAACCTTTCATTCACCCTGCACTAATCCAAACTTTAACCCTGCTCCACACCCAATTCCTAAATTAATCTGGACTTTGACCGCCAGGCCCCCATGTCTCTAACCTTCTCCCCCCCCCCCCCCCCCCCCCCCCCCCCCC
>PVJN01043515.1:0-17757 GCA_004026805.1 Lasiurus borealis | reverse complement strand
GCTGCCATTAAAAAGAAGGAATTCTCACCATTTGCAGCAACCTGGATGGAACTGGAGAGCCTTATGCTTAGTGAAATAAGCCAGTCAATGAGGGAGAAGCATCACATGATCTCACTCATTGGTGGATAATAAAGAACATTATAAACTGATGTACAAAAGGATAGATACAGAGGCAGTAAAGCCTCAAACAGACTGTGAACTTAAACAGGAAGATTAAAGTTAGGTGGGGTATATGGGAGATCAATCAAGGGACTTGTATGCATGCAGATAAGCATAACCAATGAACATAGACACTGGGGGGGTTGGGGTATGCCTGGGAGGGAGGGGGATCATGGGGAGACATGTATAAAAAATTAAATTAAAAAAATAAATTAAATAAAATAAAATGGGATCTTATAAATTAAAAAAAAATATTGAAGTACTGAATTATATATCATTCTGTGTTTTCTTCGATTTCAAGTGAGATACAATATCCTTCAAGATTTTTTTGGCCACATGATTTATTCTACAAATTGCCTGTTTGTAGTGTTTGCTATTTACTTTTGGATCATTTTTGTTTTGTTATTGATTTGTGGGTATTACTAACATGTTCTAAATACCAATTATTTTTCTGTTTAATACCTTGCAAATGTATCTTCTTTGCTGCATGCCTTGATTTTCTCACTTTTTGAATGGAGTTTTATGATAACCCGAATATTTTATGTGTATAGTAAAATTAGTATTCCTTTTTAAAGTTATGTTTGTCTAAAAAAGCTTTATTTTAATGTGAGGGAAACATTTTTTTTCAAAAGCTTTAAAGTAATTTTCATATGTGGGATGATAATGTACAATAATTGAGTTTTGTGTATGTCATTAAGTAGAGATCTATTTATTATTATTACTAGAGGCCTGGTGCATGACATCCCCCATGGGAGTGCACAGACCATCAGGGGCAGCTCCTGTGTTGAGCTTTTGCATTCTGCTGCTCAGTGAGCATCATAGGGACCAGTAGTTCCATCATTTGTTCAATTTGCATATTTTTTAGCCTTTTGTTATATAGAATTATTGTTGCTATTATTATTATTATTATTATTATTATATTATTATTATTATACTAGCTGCCTGATGCATGGATTTGTGCATTGGTGGGGTTCCTCAGCCTCACCTGTGGGGATTGGTCGGAACTGGCAGTCCTACATCCCTTGAGGGATATAGTAATGCCTGAAGTGGCAGGCAGCCAGAGAGGAGCCGGAGCCCAAGCTAGGTACCATGCACTCTTGCTCATCCCAGCCCTACTATGCCAGCCACCACCACCACTCGATAGGCTCGCTGCTGCTCTGCTGCGGTCTCTGTGCATCCATCCTAGGCGATACCAGTGCATCCATGACTGAGAAGTGGCCATGGGCTTATACCCAATCAGTCCCAATGCTGGTCACCATCAAGGTCCCGATCCAGAGTGGGGAGGGGCACACAGAGGGAGTCTTCACGGGAGCGGTTTGTGCTGCCACAGCTGTGCTAACCAGCCATGAGCCCAGTGTCTCGTGCCCATTGGTCAGCTGAGTGGTGCTACGACTGTGGGAGTGCACTGATGGTCAGTGCACTTCATAGCTACTGGCCACTTAGACTTTTATGTATATAGATAGAAAGCTATTACTGAAGAGTTTGTCCTTTTCCCACTGATCTACAGTAACCATTTTAAGCAAACTCAAGTTTTGATGCCTACATGCGTATATATGTGAGTTCTCGATTTTGTTTCAATAATCAAGTTTTCTTTTCCTTTTAAATACCAATACCACATTGCCTTTATCAATGCAGAATTATAAATATCTTCATAGCTAGTTAAATAAGTGCCTACATCTCTTCATCTTTTTCCTCTACTTCTTCACAAATGTTTTTACTGACTGGAAATTTTATTTCTGTATATGTTTTTAAATACCTATAGCTTAAAATAACACACAAAACTTTGGATGTCAGTGAATGGAGAATTGTCATATTTATGATACTTAATCATCTTACCCAATAACTAGCTATTTTTTCTCAATTTTTGTTGTTATTAAGAAGGTTAAATTTTTACAATTATAATAGAGTTTCCAGTTGCTGAAATATAAAGCCATGATATAAACAATAATTTATTTTATGTTCATCAACTACTCTGAACTGTCATTAATTATAATAATTTAAATATAAATTCATTTGAGTTTCCTGAATAGGCAACATTTTGAGAACAATTATAATTTTGTTGCTATCTTTGAATTCCTTCTATATTTTTTTAAAAATAGTTAATTGGCTGAAACCGGTTTGGCTCAGTGGATAGAGCATTGGCCTGTGGACTGAAAGATCCCAGGTTCAATTCCGGTCAAGGGCATATACCTTGGTTGCAGGTACATCCCCAATGGGGGGCGTGCAGGAGGCAGCTGATCGATATTTCTCTCGCATTGATGTTTCTGACTATCCCTCTCCCTTCCTCTCTGTAAAAAATCAATAAAATATATTAAAAAATACTTAATTGATTTTAGAGAGAGAAAAAAGGAGTGGAAGATAGAAACATCAATATGAGTGCATAAATTTAATTGCTGCTTCTTACATTCCCCCAAACCAGGATCGAGCCCTCAAACTGGGCATATGCCCTGATCAAAGCAGAAGTGAGGGGAGTTGGAAGCAAAATTAGGCAGACAGGGTAAAGGGTGGAGCTAGCTGAAACCACAATTTTTTTTGCAGAAAAACAATATATCATCATAAAAACAGGATATTTTGAGAAAAATATATTTTTTCTTGCAAGTGCAAAATAAAATGTTGCAAAAGGACAGGAGCCAATCATTAGCACAGATAGAAAAAGAGCGGGCCTTTAGCAGAAATAAGGGAAAGAGCAGAATTCTTCATTGCACCCATTTGTGTGCCTTCTAGGAGTGGGAGCCTTTGTTTGCTTGAAATAAACTCCTGCCTTGCTTGAACTCTTCTGGTCTTGGGACATCATTCTTCAATTCTGTGAGACAGAAAAATTCCTGCTCACTGGTTCAAGTTTTAGAAGCAGCAATTCTTTGATGCATGAGAAGATGCCTAACCAACTGAGCCATGCCGGCCAGGCCTATTTTTATTTAATCTCACAGGTAGAATCTCTAGTGCATCTATATAACAAAGCCTAAGTGACTATTATGGTGGAACAACCAGTAGTTATGATGCACACTGACCACATAAAGGTCTGTACTGGCATGGATAAGTAAGCTTTCCACCTCTTACTCCCCCCAACAATGTCAGACATCTGTTTCTTGCTCAGCCAAACCATTTTTTTCTGGTGCAGAAGCTTGAACAATTATATGAGTTCTTTTAATAGCAAATGTCCTATTATATTAGATCACTATTGTTTTTTGGAAACTTATATTTACGTTCACATAAGCTTATTTATTTATTATATTAGATCACTATTGTTTTTTGGAAACTTATATTTACTTTCACATAAGCTTATTTATTTATGAAGTTTGTTACATACAAATTATGAAGAAATAATTGCATAAAAATGAGGAAGTAAATATTTTATTCATGTTTTCTATCCCATAATTTTAATTTTGCTTCTATCAAATAAAATTATTAAATTATAACAAAAGGAAAAAAATAGAACAAAGTTGTGATTTGAGTTCAGTAAGCTATTTGTTATTTTCAATCTCACTTTAAAGACTGTTTCTCAAACTAAATAGGTAGATAGCATTTTTCTAGGGGTTCTTTCTGCTGTAGCTCAATCAAGCACTGACTTCCAAACTATTACTCTTTCTCACATGTTTGTCCCTTTTGATTCTTTGTGGCTCATTCTACTCTCCAGCTTTACCCCCTTTCTTCCTTCTTGACAGAATAATAGATGGGACTCCTAATTATCTTCTAGCTGGCAAAATATTAACCCCTGTCCCACAGTATCTCTCTCCACCTCAACCATAGTCTTTACATTCAAACCTTTAACATTATCCTGGCTGACTTCAATCTAATTACCCACTCAATGCTCTGCTCTCTCTATACCTTAATGCTCAAATAATTCTACTTCAGGAGTTCCTCATTTCAATATATAGCCAATCCAGTACATTCTCTCTATATCAACCTCCTGTCTCCATATGTGTGAGTCCACTTAGAGTTATCATCAATAACGATACAACCTCTCTTGAGAATATTACTTTTCTTCTTCGGTATTCTCTCATTCAGAAACCCTGATCTGGAAAATGTCCAACCCTAGATTAACCCAAGCACATGAATTTTCAGTGCTATTCCTAATGTGCTAACCATCACTGAAGGAACATTTTCTATTTAAATTAACTTCTAATAAACATTTGAGAAAGTTCAGTATATATTTGAGTACCTAATTATTACCAAGCACTGATACAAATACCAGTGATACACATGGTAAAAAAGAAAAACAAAGTCTGTATCTTAAGATATAGAAAAAAACTAAATTTTATAGCCTCCCTATATTTATATATATATCTCTATCTCTACCTCTATCTCAATCTCTATATCTATCTTTCTATATATCATCTATATCTCTCTATATATCAAGAGAAAGAGAGAGAGAAAAGCAATAAGAGTAAAGGTACTTCATATCAGATATTAGAATATCATATAAAGCCAAGTTCATCTCATTTACATCAACCCAGAACTTCTAATTTCTGTAACACCTTGGCACTGTATGAATCATTTCTTACCACTGTAGGACACAGTGAGTTGTGAATTGATGTCCTTTATGGTGTGTGTGTGTGTGTGTGTAAAGCTAAAAGAACTACAGAAAATATTAACGTTATATTTTTTGAATTTTGAAAGTATGTTAGTATTTTCAATAACTATAAAAATAGCAAAACATAACTTATATTTTGCAGGAAATTTGTAGTGATAGAAAATATTCAATATGCAAATTAAAGAATGGACCAATTTAAGTTTAACAGAGTTGCACAATCATCTTTGAATAGTTAACCATCCTATAATCATCAAAACCTGAAAAATGCAATTGTGTATATATTAAAACTAGGCAATCAAGGGGCCCTTCTGGTACCCACCTTGGCTGGCCTGTGGGCTGAGGGCAGCTCCTGCATTTTGTGTCTGCCCTCTGATGGTTAGTACACATCATAGCAACCAGTTGTTCCACCAGTCATTCCATTGTTTGCTCAATTTGCATATTAGGCTTTTATTTTATAGGATATAGTAACTCTATAAAATCATAACTAGAGAGCCTATACCCAAATAGTATTGAACAATAGAAAAGGTATTAACATATTTTTTTAAGTAATCTACACATTTACATAGGACTATCATTTGTTATGCTCAGTCTTACTTGGCAGAAAACTTATCTCTTTCATTTACAATTTAACTATTTAATGTTAGTCTTATGAAACTAAATAAAACATTTGTAATTTACTTAAAATATTTACAAAATGCAAACTAGCCAATAAATTTTATCTTTACCTTCTAGGGTAGGGCAAAAGTAAGTTTACAATTATTAGTATGGAAAATAATACAATAATAAATAAATAATAATACAAGAATAAACTCTATATTTTGTATACTCACAATTGTAAACCTACTTTTGGACAACCCTGTATTTTTTCTCATAATTAACAAAATACTCTTTTTTTTCTGCTTAGAGGGGAATCTATCATTATTTTTATCCTTTTGTAGGCTAAAAGAATCAAGCACATATACAACAAAATCATAACAGATAAATTTGAAGTGCTGAAGCATAAGACATCTACATACATAAAACCCTAGTATGTAAATAGACCAAACCACAGAATTGAACAACCAAACAACCAGTTGCTATGATGTGTGCTGACAACCAGGGGGCCTGCACAGAACATGGAAGGTATCGGTGCAGTAGAGCACAGAACATGGCAGGCATTAGCCGCGGTGGGATGATGGAGCATGTAAGCTGGGGCACCAGACCACTGAGGGTTACAGGTTGCTGTCATAGCGATGAGCCTTTCTTGATTACTGGAAATCATTTGCTCCCCTGCACTGTAGTCCTACCCAGTGCTTGCACCTGCTGACAGCACCAGCCCCGCTCATGCCCACTGCCAGTGCCAGAGCCACCGCTAGCTTTCGCTGCCAGGACCCAGCACTTCCCCTGATCATTCAGCACCATCAGCAGGAGCAAGCAGCTGCTGATTGCCCTGATTATCCCTGAGGTATTCTCCACCTCCCCCTGCTCTTGAGGGGGCTATTGGGACAGCAGCCACCACTCATACTCTGCTGGCACTAGCCCTAGTCGTTCCATATAGTCAGGAAGTGTGAGCAATGGCAGCTGAGTGTGCTGCTGGCAGAGAGGGGATTGGGAGCCACAGTGGGAGGGACCAAGTGGGGGCACAGAGGATAGGCCGAGACCTGCTCCTGTGCACACTGCATTCTCACATCCCACAGTTCCTTTCAAGGTGCATGAATTTGTGAACTGGGCCCCTAGTTATGTTATAAACATTACTTTGACAGTTGAAGACTCAGCGTTATAGAGGATTTCCTGACAATTCTGTGGACTGGACATTAGAGTTTATCATTGTTCAATATCAGTTTTATCTTCTTCAGTTGTATCCTTTACATATATCATGTTGCTTGGTAGCAAAGAAAAGTGGATGGTTTTGAACTCTTGCTTATAGATATATAGCATGTTCCTTATTTAGAGAGGTAAAGTGAATTTTTCTGTATAATTTGTTATTTAAGCATTATCAGTTACTAACATCAGGTTTTTGCTACATCTATTTTAAAGGAAATATACAGTGTTTGCTGGCATTAGCACCAAATATAGTAAAATTCCTTATTTCAATTATGTATTATCTCCAAGCATTAGTTGATTAGAGAAGTAAAAGTTTCTTGCATGATAGGTTGGATTGTGATATTGGCTGATGCAGTTTGGCAGAGAGATAACAGAATAGTAGATGAGGTCAGTTCAGATAAGGTTGATAATATTATCAGAGCAGAACTATGCTGAAAAGACAGTATTCTTGATATTTATGTTTGGAATAGGCACCTGCTAAGAAGGGAAGACAGCATGGGAAAAGGAGAGGAGAATTAAAAAGGAGAAGAAAAGGAGTCACATAATTCAATGTTTATTACCCTGCAGAGAGACCAGCCATTTCTATTTCTATTGGGTCTAATATATATCCATCACAGCCAATGTGATCACTTTCCCCCCTGAGATTTATTGAGAAATAATTGACAAATAAGTGTATATATTTAAAATGTACAAAATGATGTTATATACATATAAATTATAAAATATGTACCATGATCAAGTTAATTAACACATCTCTCATCTCATATTAACTTTTTTCTTTTGTGAGAATGTTTAACATCTAATGATAACAAATATTAATTATACAAAACCATATTATTAACTACTAGAGGCCCAGTGCATGAAATTTGTGCATGGGGGCGGGGGTATGTCCTCAGGCCAGCCTGCACCCTCTCCAATCTGGGACCCCTCGAGAGATGTCCAACTGCTCATTTAGGCCCGATCCTAAACCAGCAATCAGATATCCATCTCACAGTCTAGGAGTGCTGGATCCCAACTGTTCAATGGCCTGCCTTCCAGATTGCCCCTAACCACTTCTTCCTGCGAGCCTTATCACTCCCTAACCACTCCCCTGCCAGTCTGTTTGCCCCAAACTGCCCTCCCCTGTGGGTCTGGTTACCTCTAACTCCCCTCCCCTGCAGGCCTGGGTCCCCCCAAAAATCTGCCCTTCTCTACAGGCCCAGTCTTCCCTATCTTTCCTCCTCTGCTGTCCTAGTCACCCCTAACTGCCCTCCCCTGTAGGTTTGATTACCCCCAACTGCCTGTCCTTGCAGACCTGATTCCTCCTAACTTCCCTCCCCTACTGGCCATTTTGTGGTAGCCATCCTGTATCCACATGCGGGCACTCATCTTTGACCACATGGGAGCAGCAATCTTGCTTGTTGGAGTGATGGTCAATTTCCATATTACTCTTTTATTAGATAGGATAGG
This sequence comes from Lasiurus borealis, assembly GCA_004026805.1. Classification (NCBI taxonomy): domain Eukaryota; kingdom Metazoa; phylum Chordata; class Mammalia; order Chiroptera; family Vespertilionidae; genus Lasiurus; species Lasiurus borealis. Next base: position 9,815 of record PVJN01043515.1, on the reverse strand, counting down.
AGCCTGGTGCATGGGTGGGGCCAGTTGGATTTTCCTGAAGGGTGTCCCAGATCAGGATGTGGGTTCCCTTGGGACACAGGGTGGACTGGATGGAGAGGCTTTTGGTGGTTTACAGGCTGGTCACACCCCCCAGTGACCCAAGAGGAGGCCCTGATATCTGGAATTTATTTATCTTCTATAATTGAAACTTTATAGCCTTGAGTGGATCCAAGCCTCCTGATCGCTCTGTGGCCACAGCCATTTTTGTTGGGATTTATTTATCTTCTATAATTGAAACTTTGTAGTCTTAAGTGGAGGCCAAGGCCGGCCAGGGTAGGCAGAAAGCTTGGCTTCCTCCATTGCCAGGGAAACCCAAGCTTCTTGCTCTCTCTGTGGCCATAGGCATCTTCTTTGGGTTAATTTGCATACTTGCTCCTGATTGGCCGGTGGGTGTGGCTTATGAGTGTAGCATGGGTGTCGTCAATTTGCATATTACTCTTTTATTAAATAAGATTAGATGTTGGATGCACCAAATTCATGCAAGAGTTGGCCTTCCTTCCCCCAACTGCCAGCAACAGCTTCCCTCTGGCACTTGGGACCCGGGCTTCTCTTGTAGCCCTGGCTTTGTCTGGAAGGTTGTCCAGGAGGATGTCTGGTCTAATTAGCATATTACACTTTCATTAATATAGATAAATACTCCATTGTAAGTTTATAACATTTCATACATATCATATTTTTTATCCAGTCTGTTAGTGAACATGCAGGTTTGTTTCGGATCATGAAACAGAATAGAGAGCACCTAAACTTTGACAAGGGAACAAGAATACACAATGGGGAAAGGATAGTTCCTTCAATAAATGGTGGTTGGGAAATTGGTCATTTATATGCCAAAGAATGAAACCCTATCTTATACCACTAACAAAAATTAACTCAAAATAGATTTAAAAAACTTAATATAAAATCTGAAATAAAAACTCCTGGAAAAAAAATCATAAGAAAAGTCTCCTTGACATTGAACTTGGTAATGAAGTTTTAGACATGTCACCAAATCAGGTTTCAAAAGATAAAATAAACAACTGTGACTACATTAAACTAATACTTTCTTCACAACAAAATGAAAAGGCAATCAACAGAGTGGAAGAAAATATTTGCAAATCATGTAATTAAAAGAGGTTAATTTCCAAAATATTTAAAGAAATCAATTCAATAGCAAAAAGATAAATACATCCATTAAAAATGGGCAAAGAATCTCAATATGCATTTTTCTGAGGAAGACATATAGCTGGCATGAAAAAGATGTTCAGCTTCAGTTATCATCAGAGAAATGAAAATCAAACCACAATGCGGTGTCACCTCACATCTCTTACAATCTTACCTAATAACAGACAAACATGTAAATTGACTGTAACTCCACTACACCCACAGCCAATCAGAGGGAGTATGCAAATTAAAAGGCCAAAGATGGCAGCTGCCCACCTGCTCTAGGCATGGAGTGACCATGCAGAAGCCTGCTATGAGAGGGAGGATGGGAGCCAAAGAGATCTACTGGAGCAGAGTGCCGCAGACTCTGGAGTCTGCAATGGAGACAAAGATGGCAGATTCTAGCCAGAGTCTGCAGCAAAGATGAAGAAGGCCTGGGTTCCAGGTGCCAGAGGAAACCGGTGCTGTAAGCCAAAGAAAGGAAGTGCTATTGCATGAATCTCTTCACGCAATGGGCCTCTAGTGGCTTTTATAAAAAGATAAAGAAATAACAAGTGTTGATGAGGCTGTGAAGAAAATGGAACCTTTGTACTCTGTTGATGGGTATGTATATTGGCATTGCCATTGTGGAGAACAGTATATATAGTGTTTACTCAAAAAATTACAAATCAAACTATCATCAATAAAATCTTGTTCAAGAAATCTAGTTTATTCAACACTTTATTACAAATTGAACTTATAATGCACAATGTGTCTTGGTTTGAGCATCTTAGGGCCACACAATAAGGCTTTTTTTGAGGTCTCTGCCTGGTGTCCTGTGTATAATGAAAAATTTCCACACTGACTTTTTAGAAACACAAACTCCTCCCTGCTCTCTGTAAGTCCCAGAAATATTTCAACCTCTCCTTCTAGGTGGCTCTTTTTCTGATCTTAGATATTTTTCTCTCTAATGTGTACAGATTAGTGGCAATGAATTGTTGGGATTCCTTTGACTAATTTCTGTAGCTTTTTCAGAAGCCCCCTTCTTTTAGACACGTTGGCCTCTCTAAATTGTGTTTTCTCTCCAGAAGGTTCATTTTAGTCCTTCCTGTGCTGCATCCTGAAAATTTCATACAAGCACTAAACTTCACACCCTCACCAATACCTGTTATTTCTTACCTTATTTTTTAAAAACAATAGCCACTCTAACAGGTGTGACGTGATACCTCACCTTGTTTGCTTCTGTTACCTCAGGGGTCACAGTATTGAGTTGTCTATTAACAAATGTAGGAAAACTAATGTTTTAGAGATTTAGACATTTTTAAAAATTATTCAATTTTTTCCAAATTGAAAAAAGAACGTTAAATAGGGAGTGTTGCTTCATCTTGACTGGAAGCAAAAATTCTCTATTTGGACTTTTTTACAATTTTCACTTTTATTTGAAGAATTACTTATCTGAATCTTGATATATTTTATTGCAATTCTACGTAATTTTTAATCTGAAGTTTATGTGTTCTTCTGATTAACATGGAAAAATGTCTGAGAAGTAGAATTTAGAAGAGTAACAGTTTATTTTTCAAGTTTGCATTCTTTTTGGCATTTTATGTGTTTCTAGTGCCTATAATAATAAGTGGACTGAATTTTTGTGTCCCTCTAAAACTTGTATGCTGAAATATTAACCCCAAATATGAATGTATTTGGAGGTGTGGCCTTTGAGTGGTAGTTTGTGTTAGCTGAGGTCATGATGTTGATGCTCTCTTAAAATGAGTATCCTTCTAAAAGAGGCACCAGAGAGTTTGCTCTCGCTCTGATATGTCTGCATGAAGAACAGATCATGTAAACAAACTGATATGGTGCCCACCTGTATGTAAGCCAAGAGAAGAGTTCTCAGAATTAAATTCACATTGTTTGCACTTTGATCATGGACTTTCAAGCTTCTAGAGTTCTGAGAAATGCATTTCTGTTGTTTAAGTTATACTGTCTATGGTATTTTGTTACGGTACTTCACACTAAATAAGACAAAATGAATGTAAAGAAGAATAGATTTCTTTTTCTATCATGGACATATTAGAAAAGAGAGTAGCAGATCTAAAGTACACCAATTATTTATACCAAATGTGCATGTGACTGTGTATTTAAATGTGTATGTTTAGATAGAAACTCATTCTTTCCTGAACAGAGAAAAGATGAATTTGGAATCTGCCTTTTTATTTTTTTAAGAATATTGATCACATTAGAGGGCAATAGAGTTTGATTATCTGAATTGAATCCTAACACTATCAGAAATTGACTTCAAGATCACCTACAAGTTACTTAGAGTCTCTCATGTTAAATTGGAATACTAATAGTTTTTTTCACATAAAATTTTAAAGCATTTAAAAGGAAAAGCTCATATATCAGTGTGACATTTTAATTTATTAACAATTTTAGTGATTATTTTGTTTCACTACTGATCTTGCTGCTTTGGGCAAGTAAGTCATTTAGCCATTAGAGATTTGTGTTCTTACCTTTAAAATAGATATAAAGATTCTCACCTTTAAGAACCGTAGCGAAATGACATAATGTGTGTGAAGTTCTCAATACAATTTCATTCAGAGTACATGTTAATAAGTATTTTAATTTTATAAAATACTTAGTTCTATTTTTGATATTTTAGAATTAATTTTATTATGTTAAAAATGTTTTCATTAAAAGTTATTTAGTGTGAGTGTGCATAACATTTTTCTGTAGGAACATACCAATTCTTCTTTTCTCAGAATATAATAGAAAAATAAACTTTATTTCAATGCATTGATTTTTCAATCTGGTGACAAAACTAATAATAAATAGCAATCTTATTTATTATATTTTATCTTATATTTTAGACACATTGGTCTTGGAGTGAGCACCCTATAATCAATGCATCAAAAGTCTTTGTTGAGTCACTATATGAGTCCACACGAAACCAAAGCAAATAAAGGTCACATCAAAAGCATGTTCTTTACAGCAGCAGAATCACTGGCATAGAGTGTGGGGAAATTTTTTTCTAATGGCAATGATTTTAAATTAACACAAGTGTGAATCTTCCCAGTACCTATTAAGACTAATTATATTTAAAACCTTTTCATGAGCTTCTTTATGATCTAAACATTTCTTTTGGTGGTATATCTCTTTATTTTTTAGTTAGATTGACTTTTTTATTGCTCAGATTTAAGAGATCTTACATATTTTAGATAATATCATTTTTTTTTGGTCAAGTGTGTGTTTTGAAAATGCTTTCTCCTCCTCTATAGCTTACCTTTTCATCCATGTAACATCACATTTTGTAATTCATCAAAATTTATTTTTTCTGCATTATACTTTGTTGTAAAGTCTGATCCTTTTTCTAGCTTCCCAAGATTTTTATTTGTTAATTTCCAAAGTTTTTTAGTTTTACATATTTTGAATTTTTAATGTGTAAATATGGATGCTTTTATTGCTTATCTCTATATATAAAAGCCTAATGGTCATTACAACCCAAGGGCCAGATGACAGGCTGGTAGTGATGATGTGTACTGACCACCAGGGAGCAGATACTCAATGCAGGAGCTTCCCCCTGAGAGTCAGTGCACTCCCACTACCAACTTCCTATGGCTGGCCAACCTCTGGTTGGCTGTCCCCAGTTGGCCCCAGTCAAGACTGGGCAAGATATCCCCAAGCAGCCCCAATGGCCACCCAGGCAGAGGATCTCCACCTGTGCACAAATTCATACATCAGGCCTCTAATAGATATATATTCCAGCATCATTAGTTGAAAAGGCAGTATTTTATAAATTGAATTTATTTTTAACTTTTTCATAAATCAGTTGAGCAAATCTGGGTGGATTTATGTGAGGAAGCACAGGACTTTCTGTAAGGAGAAATTCCTAAAAGGTTGGGGGTCTCTAGGAGAACCTTCCTGAAGGCAACAGACCCTGCCTTGACTTTTCCAAATAAGTGTGAACCCCTGGGTGTTCTTTATGCCTAATCTTATACACACACACACACACACACACACACACACACACACATATATATATATATATAATTGATTTACAGAGAGGATGGGAGAGGGAGAGAGTTAGAAACATCGATGAGAGAGAAACATCGATCAGCTGACTCCTGCACACTTCTTACTGGAGATGTGCCTGTAACTGGAATTGAACCTGGAACCTTTCAGCCCACAGGCTGACACTATCCAGTGAGCCAAACTGGTTTTGGCTATGCTTAATCTTTAGGTGTCTTTGCTTAAAGGACACTACAGACACATGTGTGCTCCCAAGATTATTTATCCTACTGATTATATCTAAAAGATAGACTTTATCTCAAACTGCTGTTACAATAAAAACCTAAAGAGGCAGGCCATTGAGGCTGTCTGGTTCCTTTAGCCACACAGTCCCTTAGCTTTTTCTTTCACAGCAAACCTGTGTCAGAGTAATTATTCATCTTTCACTCATGATCTGGCAGATTTACTCTTTTCCATTGATCTATGTGTCTGTCATTCTACCAGTACTAAATAGTTTTGGTTACTGAAGAAATACAATTAGTATTCAAAGCAAGGAAGTTGATTTCTCCCATTTTATTCTATATAAATATTTTTGTTATAATTCCTTTGCCTTTCTTTATAAATTTTAAATCAATCTTGTATGTCAGTTTGGAAAGAACTGATAGATATACTATGTTAAATCTTTTAATCTTTTAACATAATATTTATATAGATATTTCTTCTTTATTTTAGCAGTGTTAGTTTTCCAGCATAAAAGTAATGAGCATGTTTTGTTAGAATTATATGTAACTATTTTGTGTATGTATTTACAAATAATATTGTTATTTTAATTTAGTTGCTCATATGTTCATTTCTAATAATAGAAATTCAGTTGATTTTCCATGTTCGTCTTATATCCTGTAATCTTGAATTCATGAATTAATTCTAGGATTATTTTCTAGATTTCTTGGATTTTCTTTATATAAAATTATGCAATCTTCCAATAAAAATTTCAATTTTTTCTTTTCATTGCTATACTTTTTATTTCCTTTTCTTATCCCATTTCACTGGCTAGAACTTCTAGCACTTCTAAAATAACAATGTAAGAAACTTGTTCTTGATCTTAGTAAGAAAGTATTTAGTCTTCCAGTATTAAGTATAAAGTTAGTTGTGAGCTTTTTGTTTTAATCAAACTGAGATTTTTTTAATTTTCCTTTTTTTTCAGATCAGTATAATATTATTTTGATATTTTTTTCAAAAAATTTTTTCTGCATCAGTTCATATGATCATATGATATTTTGCTTCCTCTTTATTTGTAGAGTGGATTACATTGGTTGTTTACTGATTTTTTTAAAAAAAATATTGAACCAGAATTTGGCTTGTTTTTGTTTGTTAATGTTTTCTTAAATATTTTGCATCTGTATTCATGGGGGAAATTGATTAGTAGCTTTCTTTTATTGTACTATTTTTGTCTGCTTTTGGCATCTGGATAGTATTAGTTTCATAAAGTTAATTAGGAAGTGTTTCTTCTGTTTTATGAAAGAGATTAAATAGAATTGGTGTTAATTCTTTTTTAAAGTTTTTGTAGAATTCCTTAGTGAAACCATCTGGGCCCAAAGATTTCTTTCTTAGGAATTTTTAAAATTACAGACTCAAATTATATAATAATTAAATGCCAATTAAAATTAACTATTTCATATGGGATAAATTGTGATAGTTTGTGTTTATAGAGGAATTGATACATTTTATTTAAGTTGTCAAACTTTTATGTATAGAGTTGTTCATAAAGTTTATTTTTATCTTTTTGATGTCTGTGTGATCTGTGGTAATATCATTTATTTTATTCCTAATATTGATAATCTGTGTCTTCTCTTTTTTTGTGTGTCAGTATTGACAGAGATTTTTAAACATTTTATAAAAATCTTTTCAATCTGCTTTGTGTTTCATTGAATTTCTCTTTTTAATTTTATTGATTTTTGCTCTTATATGTATTTTTCCTCCTGCTTATTTCATATTTATTTTGCACATATTGTTGTAGTTTCTTAAGATGAGAGCATAAATAACTTATTAGAGACATTCTTTTCTAATTCATTCATTTTCTGCCATAATTTACCTCTCAACACTGCTTTAGATATGACAATTTAACATGTTATATTTTCATTTTCATTGAGTTAAAAGTAATTTTTATTTTATTTGAGACTTATTTTTTGACCCATTGATTATTTGGATGTATGTTAGATATTCAGGTGTTAAGATATTTTCTATTATTTTTCTAAAATTAATTTCTATTCATTTTTTATTCTGGTTAAAGAATATACTCTATATATTTTCAATTATTTTAAATTTATTAAGCTTTATTTTATAATCCATGATATTGTGGATTTTAATGTATTATTCATGGAGAATTGAAAAGAATGTATATTATTCTATTGTTATGTGGATTGTTTTTTAAAGGTCATATAAACTCTGTTGGTTGATGGTGTTATTAAGTTCTTTCATCCTTATAAATTTTATGTCTGGGTCTTTCTAACAGTTGTAAGTCTCCAACTATAATTTTTGGATTTTATAGACATTTTTAGTCTTTAAAGACAATCTAAAAGGATAATATGTCAGGGAATGAAACATTTAATTTTAACATAGATTTCCTTACATATACATAAATAGTGACTACCCATGTGGAAATTTGTGAAGATAAATCAAATTCTACTCATTTGCGCTTTTAGCTTCACCTAGTGAAAGTGTTTATGGCTCTTTCCTCTCTCCCAGGTCAGTTAGTTGTTCTAGGTAATAGGTGAGATATTTTCCATTTCAATATACAGAGGAATAAGAAATAAAGTATTAGTTTCAAAAATGCATCTGAAGAGAAAACTTAAGATGATATTTAAAAATATGCAATTTGCATCTCTCTGATGATGAATGACTTTGAGTATTTTTTCATATTTCTCTTGGCCTTCCATATGGCCACTTTAGAGCAGAATTTACTAAGGTCCTTTGCCTATTTTTTAATTAGATTATTTGTCTTGCTTTTAAGATAGATGAGTTCCTTATATACTTTTGAAATTAACCCCTTATCAGATATATCATTGGGAAATATGTTCTCCCATGCAGAGGGTTGTCTTTTCATTTTTTTTTAATGGTTTCTTTTTCTATACAAGATGGCTTTTTTTAAATATTGAACTAGAGTTACTGTTTACAGGATTAAAGGACAACAAAGAATGTACAAATTGTGAACAAACAGCAGAGCCAGCAGACACTACATACACACCCCAACAGAAAAACACAAAGGAAAGGAAAGGTTCCAGGCAAGCAAGAGATGATGGTCCAGGTCACACTGTCCAGGAAGCAGAATGAGGCAGTATGGTTTCCATGCAGAAGGTCAGGAGGAGAACTTAAAGTTTAATAGGTATAGGTTCCAAAATGTTTCACAGAAAAGAAACCGCAGTTAATGTCAGGAAAGTGGCAGAGCATATCCATGAGAAAACATGGTCTTCTTTGCACATGGCCCATTTGTAACCACACTTTGAAGTAGCTCTTGGACATAAAGATGTCACTAAAAAATCAACAATACTTAATTGTACTTTTAAAAATATGGAATGCTTCACAAACTTGCATGACATCCTTGCACAGGGGCCATGCTAAACTCTGTATCATTCCAATTTTAGTGTATGTGCTGCCAAAGTGAGCACAGAGCTTGTTATTTTGATGTGCTTCCATTTGTTTATTTTCTTCTTAGTTTCCTTTGTCTTGGAAAATGTGTCTATAAACATACTCCTACAAGAGTTGCCTCAAATTTTGCTGCCTATGGACATATAGAAAGCTGAGAGGCAAATGAAAAAAAAAAAGCTCAGTCACTAATCATCTGAGAGATGCAAATCAAAACGACAATAAGGTATCACCTCACACCTGTCAGAATGACTATCTTCAACAAATCAACAAGAACAAATGCAGGTTAGAATATGGAAGGCAAGAAACCTTCGTGCACTGCTGGTGGGAATGCAGACTGGAGCAGCCACTGTGGAAGACAATATGGAGTTTTCCTGAAAATATTAAAAACAGAACTTCCATTTGATCTAGTGATCCCACTTTTAGGAATATATCCTAAGAAACCAGAAACCAATCAGGAAGAATATATGCACTCCTATGTTCATAGCAGTACAATTTACAATAGCTAAGATTTGGAAATAGCCCAAGTACCCATGGATGGACTTAGAGAGTATTATGCTAAGCAAAATAAGCCAGTCAGAGAAAGATAAATATCACATGATCTCACTCATATGTAAAATCTAATGAACAAAATAAACTGATGAACAAAATAGATCCAAAGACATAGAAGCATGGAACAGACTGATGAATTTCAGAGGGAAAGGGAGAAAGGGGGAAAGGAAGTAGAGGGGACAGTGAGGAGAGATTAACTGGGGAATTTATATACATATATGCATAGCCTATGGACATAGATAATTAATTGTGTGGCCAAGGTCTGGGAAGGGGAGTATGGGGTGGAGGGAGTCAATGGGGAAAAATACACAAAATGGACATCTGTAATACTTTCAACAATAAAGATAAATTTAAAAATTATGCACTTTGGAAAAAACAAGTAAGGCCATCTGAGATCTTTTATAGCTATTGGCATATATGCATGGTTCTAGCAGAAAAATTGAGGTAGATGGTTAAACATT
>PVJN01043514.1:0-17758 GCA_004026805.1 Lasiurus borealis | reverse complement strand
GCAAAACTGGAAGTAGGTCTTATTTTGGGGGGAAGTTTTTCGGGGAAACGGGGTATGTGGCTCAGAGTCCAAATAAATGCCTTACCTACTAGATCACGTCACTCTCAAACCTCTTTGACCCTCTTTGGCCTTTGGAAAGACTGGACTCCCTCCGGCACTGCTTCCCCGAGGGCCTGTCTGCTCATCTTCCAAGCCCCCACCAGAAGGGTCCTTCCCCGTTGCTGCTGCTGAACCACTGTCTCTCCCTTCTCCTGCAAGTCAACAAAACCTTTCCACTGAAGATCCCTACAAAACTGCCCTCTACGCTTTCAGTTCTCCCGCTGTTCGGTGAAGGAGTTGGGGAGGGAACATGTACAAGTGTCCCTTGGTGCTAAATTTCAGGAATACAACGTGAGTAACCCGGCACCCTGGGGTGGTGGGGAAGGAGGCGTTTCCCGCACATCCGCACCAGAAGGGAAGGATGTCTTTTGAGAGCAGACTTTGAAGCTGAAAATTTCAAAAAGGCCGGGGAAGGTGTAGGGTGGGGATGTGGACAAGGAGGGCGAGGAGAACCTAGGCAAGGCGTTGGGGAAGAACTTGTTAAGACGTTTCACGTTCAGCCTGAAGGCAACGAAGAGCTGCTGAAGGGTTTCAGCCGGAGTGTGAAGGGACCCAACTTGCTCTCGGAAAGATGACTCTGGCTGCTGTGCAGAGGATGGGAGGGAGTAGGGAGCAGACCTAGACGCCAACTAAGAGCTGTTGGAGTGGGAGCATGAGGGTAGGTCTGGAGGTCCTAGAGGAGAGATCAGGAATCTGACTTGGTGACTGGCTAGATGTGGCTGGCGTGCCGGGTGAGAAGAGAAACCGGACAATGCCCACGTTCCTCTGGTGTGGGTAACCGGATGAGCAGGAAGGGTTGTTGAGCACCTTCTCTGTGCTGGGAACTAAAGAATAACAGACCAACGGGGTCTGCCCTCACAGAGCTCATACTGCCCATAAACGAGTACATTCTAGATCAGTACATTCTAGATCCCAACCTTTCTAATGCCGAGATCCTTTAATACAGTTCCTCATGTTGTGGTGACCCCCAACCATACTTCATAACCGTAATTTTGCTATTGTTATGAATTATAATGTAAATACCTGTGTTTTCCGATGGTCTTAGGCGACCCCTGTGAAAGTGTGGTTCTATCCCAAAGGGGTCGCGACCCACAGGTTGAGAACCACTGTTCTAGACCTTCATGCATTCTGCAAGGGCAATAAGCAGTGCCAGGCGGATGGAGAATCCACAGCGGGGAGTGGCCTCCCAGGGGAGGAGGAGCTACTAGAGCTGAGACTTGGAGAATGAACAAGGCACCGGCCCAGGGAAGATGAGTCCCAGGAGCGGTTCCCGCTAGTGCACCGGCCGGGAGGGATGGAAGGGGCAGTGCAGCTGTAGTACATGTGGCAAAGCCAGGGAGGAGTGCTCTCCGAAGAGCCTGGAGACACTGGCGGGGGACCCTTGTTCTCTCCTCTGTGAGAGGGACAGTGGAGGGGATCCCCTTCCTCTGGCACAATCTAACCCCTCCTCCAGAGAGAGCCCCAGAGCCCACGTCCTCCTCAGCTCGTGAGGACCCTGTCTCATGATGCTTCACTCCATCTGCTTCACTCCACCTGTTTTACTGGCTCATCTCCTCCAGCAGTGAACACCCCTAAGCCACAGCCGTTTTTAAAAACCTCCCTGGATGGGTTATGACTTGAAATCCCATCCAGCTAGCACGGCTGTGTCAGGATGAGAAAAAAGCCTATTTTTCTTTGCTGTGGCCTTCCGCAGTTTGTGAGAAGCACCTGGTCCTTAAACCCCAAGATGGTTCGCTCCTCTGAATTCAAACAGCCCCTCTGTCCAAACCGCAAGACAAGTTACTCTCAAGGCTTCCTTCTTGCAGAGCCCTCTTCCCTGCTGTTTTCAGAACTAAGGGATAATCCCACCGAGAAGCCTCTACTTGGTAGAAAACTCCCTTCCCCCCCTCTTTTGAACTCTTCATGACTGTGGCTCTAAGCATGTTTTACAGCTTGGGAAAAATACTGATAGGACACCTCCCAAGGAGATCTACCAGGACTATCTCCTGAATAAAACACACCAAAAAACAAAAAAACTACAAACCCCCTGATGTCTGCTCAGTTTCAGCTCCCAAATCCTACCCTCTTCCTTGTCACCTAGCAACAGTAGCCATTACTGTTGGCTAAAAGGGAACGTTGCCTTTTGTTTCTTGCCCTTGTATTGATTAGCAATGCACTGGCCCTTTCCCTTTGGGAAAAGTAAAATTAACTTCCTCTCTGTGTCTCTTCTTCTTTTTGTAAAAAAATTAAATCTTTATTGTTGAAAATATTACATAGGTCCCCCTTCTCCGCTCCTGCCCCTCCCCCGTACTGACCCCTTCTAGCCCACCCCCTCTGCATCTCTTCTTTTAGCTGTGGATTCTTTCATCTCCCATGTCATTGGCCAACCTAATACTTAAAGTCAAGATGCTTATGGCAATATGTCCCAACCTGGAAGCAAGGTGAGTGTCCATGAGTAGGGGATGGTTGAGTGACTTGTGGTTCACCCTATTGACAAGGGTCTGAGCAGGAACAAACTGGGTGGACCGGAGTGCATGCCAGGTCACACAGCACACGGTGCTGAGTGGATACACATTGACGGATCACAGAGGAATGAATGGAAGGGTTCCACAAAACAGTGATTCCATGGTGGCGATGCTGGCAGTGAATTTGCCTTTATTTTCTTCCTTAGAGTTTGGCTTTTTTCAATCTTGCTTTTTAGTTCGAAAGGGAAAAGGTGAAGTGACCTTTAGGAGATCCCTTTTCTGGTCTCTCAGATCATTAATTATTCCCGTCTTCTCCTGAGTGTGTCCTCCCCGAGGCATTCATTGTGCTGCAATGGAACTTAGTTGCTTGCATGCCTTCCTCCATGGTATCATCTCTGCTCCCCGTGTGAGGCAGACAGTAAGTGACAGGTAATTATTGGGTGGGTAGATGGAGAGATGGTGGAGGGATGGATGCACAGGTTACTTAGTTCTCTTTTTTTTGTGATTTTCCCCAAAATATTATCTGTACTTCACTCAGAGATCATTGCGCATTATTTTTTGGATTTTTTGTTTCTTATGCCTGTGTCATTTCTTTCACGAGACCATGAGATACCTGAGGGGAAGGTTAGTATCTGTTCCAATGTAGCTGCTCTTGCAAAGCCGAGTCTTTTCTTTCTTCTTTTTTTTAAAAATATATTTTATTATTGATTTCAGAGAGGAAGTGAGAGGGAGAGAGAGGCAGAAACATCAATGATGAGAATCACTGATCAGTTGCCTCCTGCCCTCCACCCTCCCTTCCCACACTGGGGACCGAGCCTGCAATGCAAACATGTGCCCTGACTGGGCATTGAACCGTGACCTCCTGGTTCATGGGTCAACATTCAACCACTGAACCATGCCAGTGAGGCAGAGAGCTGAGTCTTTTACACACATGATTTTACTGAGTGTTAACACAGTTGTTGTTGGCAGACACTGATATATATACATACATACACACACACACACACACACACACACACACACACACATACACACCAGCTTCACTGAGATGTAATTCACAACCATACAGTTCACCCATAAAAAAACGCGCAATCCAATGCTCTTTATTATTTTCATGGTTAAAAATATCATCCCCAAATGAAACCTCCATCCATTAGCAGTCACTCCCCGTTTCCTCCCAGTCTCTGCCCACTGCCAGCCCTGGGAAACGCCAGGATACTTTCTGTCTCTGTATTTGCCTCTTCTGGACATTGCACATAAACGGGTTCGTGCACTACGCTGTCTTTTGTGACTGCTGTTCACGTAAAAACATTCAAACCTGTAAGGAATTTTTGTGAGTTTATTTGAGCCAAATTGTCGGACAATTGCCGCCGGGAAGCAGAATCTCATCATGTTGGGATAATGCTCCGGAGAATGGCGTTTTTCTCACCTTGTTTTATATATTACCATCAAAAGAGAAGATGTAAGTGTGTTACATGAAATCCACCGGTGATAGACTAGAGAGGTAGGAGAAAGCAAAACGGGGGAGGGGGGCAGGAAAAGCTGTGGGAGTCAATAAAAAGTAAAATGACAGACACATACTTCTTTTACGTAGGTTAACGTAGGTGGGTACAGGATAGTTAACGGTCAACAATAAACATGGTAACAATGAAGGAATTTGTGGTATCTGTCCTGATGCCTCGAGCACTGGTTGTATCCTGAGCGGGTCCGGAAAAAAGGGAAGTTGCAAGTAACCTTGACATTTCTATGATATGTTGTCACAGATGCAAAAAGACAGATAGGCTCAATTAAGGCAAAGGTTGACCTTGTCAGGGAAGATACTGGCCTAGGGAGGTGACTACCCACCGTAACTGCTTTTAGTTCAAGTTTTAATTTCAGACCATCCTTTGTGGTGACTTTAGGTCTCTGAGTTTTCAAGACTGCCAGGCAGGCCTCCCTGAGCTTGTCAGATTAGCATGTGGCTCCTTTCGTCCACACTGGCTTCTTGTACTTAGCATGATGTTTTCAAGATTCACTGTAGCATGTACTTGTACTTTTTAAAAAATATATATATTTTATTGATTTTTTTTTTTTTTTTTTTTTACAGAGAGGAAGAGAGAGGAATAGAGTTAGCAACATCAATGAGAGAGAGATATCCATCAGCTGCCTCCTGCAGGCCCCCCACTGGGGATGTGCCCCCAACTAACCGAACCTGGGACCTTTCAGTCTGCCAGCCAATGCTCTATCTACCGAGCCAAACCAGTTTTGGTATGTACTTGTACTTTTGTTGTTGTTGTTGCTGAATAGTATTGCATTGTATGGACATCACAGTTACCGAGTCCTGGGCAGGGTAGAGTGGGTGGTGGGCAGGGCACAGTGGAATGGAGTTTCTCCAACCTTCTTGGGGATCTTGATAACATGCAGATTCTATTTCCGTAGGCAAAGGGTGGGCCAGACGCGCTGAACGGCCAAGAAGCTCCAGGTTATACTGGGGAACGCAGAGGATTTTCACCAGAAGGGCAGGGAATTTGCAACTCACCCACGCTAAAGGAGATGACCTTGCCTTTAACCCTGCCGCCCCCAAGGTCACCTCCTTCTAGCGGGGGCAGTTCTTTCTAGATATCAGATTTCAAATGAGAAGTCAGTATAGTGAGTATGAATTAGAACAAGAGTAGCAGCTATTTGTGAGGGATGATTTGGTCCAACTCTGAAAGGAGCTTACTGAATGCTCCTTCTTTTCTCTGAGCCTGTGTCTGTGTCAGAGTCAGACCGTGGGGCAGGAAGCTGCACTGCCAGCGTGAGAAGCTATCCTGGGCAGCATGCACATCCCCACCCCTCTTGGATGCTCCTCTCTGCTTGTGGCCATCAGACTTTCATGACAGCCTCCTTTTCCCAGGCGCTCAGACACTAGGTGGCTGAATATGCTTCGTGTCAACCTGAAGTGAATTAGGGTTGGCGAACTGCTTTATCACCTTCAAGGGCCATCCACCAGAGGCATGCTTGTTGAGTCTATGGCACATGGTCTGTGTATTAGTTTGGGTCCTCCAAGAAGCAGACACCAAGAGGGGATGAGGTGTGCAAGAGATTTATTGGGGAAATGCCTGTGAAGGATGAAGGAGGTGAGACTAGAAGTAGGCAGGGAGTGCTTTTAATTAAACCATGTTGGGTATCCTGTGAGATAATCATATCATGAAGCCCAGGTGAGGCTGAAAAGGGACTCAATCATCTCAGTACCCTTCTCATGGGACCCCACATGTAATCATATTTCCTTAAAAATTTCCTAATGACCCTAACTGGTTTGGCTCAGTTGGATAGAGTGTCAGCCTGTGGACTGGTCAAAGACATGTACCTTGGTTTCTGGCACATCCCCAGTAGGGGGTGTGCAGGAGACAGCTGATCGATGTTTCTAGTTCTCTATCCTTCTCCCTTCCTCTCTCTATATAAAAAAAAAAAATCAATAAAAAAAATATTTTTAAAAATTTCCTGATGTAGGTCTGACACCTGTCCTGGGAAAACAGGAAGGAAGCATTGGGTCAGAGAAACTTCAGACTGCAGCACAGTTTTGAGAAAATATTGCCCCGGTAGATGGGAAGTCCTAGTGGGATATCCACTAGAAGGGTTCCATGACAGGTGGAGTAGGTGGGCCCTCGACCTCCACCCTGCTCATCATTGGCTGGAACAGCTTGGGGACGTGTAGTCCTCCAGTGAACAAGATGGTGAAGCCCAAGGGCAACAGCTGTCAATCAAGTCCACCCCTACAGCAGGTTGTCTTGAGGAGTCAGGAGCAGCATGCTTTCATGGCTCTCCGTTTTCTACCAACTACCAGTGGTCAGCTGTTACTAACAGACTGAGGCCAGTTCCACGGGAAGGTCCGTGTCTGTAGCCAGCATCCAGCCTGGGGCCCTGAACTGGAAGATGGCAGTAATGAATCTCCTCATTTCTTCCCTTGACCTCTACAGATGGTGGTGGTTTTTTGTTCTTTTTTTTTTTTTAGACCAGTTTCAGATGGTTAACACCTTGGTCTTTGGTCATGTCACACACATGATAAGTACTGATTTGAGGTCTCAAAATGATGTCTGACACACAGTGGGTGCTCATCAAATGGTGGTTTATTCTTAGAATTTTCTAACTGTAAGGGCCATCAAGGTGTCAGACAGATTAGCAGCTCACAATGTGGAGAGGACAGACAGGAACGAAAGAATGTCTTCTCTGCAGTGGGCAGGTGCTGGGTCCCTCTCCCTTAAAGGACTTTATTGAGCCCATCATACAGATGGGGGAGGACCAGAGATATGACCACCGCTGCGCAAAGTTTGCAGCTGTTTTGAACTTGGGGTCTGTGCCAAACCTCTAAGATCTCAAAGAGGCTGTCTGTGGACAAGGAAGGGTCTTCCTTCCTGATGGGGCAGGAGCATTGTTGCCTCTAGGAAATGGGGCTCTTGTAGAAAGAATTGGCCTCCTGCTTGGAGGATGGGGCTGGGTTTCCCCTGCTCTTACCTTTAAAAGTCTCTAGACTCAAAGCTCTTTCCGCCAGGTTTACAAACACAGACACTGGTTTCTTATCTTTCTCCTCAATAAGGGCAGGTTGTTCTCTGAATGTTTAGCTCACGGTTCAGTCCACAACATTCCCCGGAGCAGAGAGAGCCCAGCTCCTGGGAATGCCACATAAAGTGTGTTGAATGACAAATGAGTGAATCCAGAAGGCAGATATTTTACCTGCGGGAAGCCGCCCATTGTCTTCACTAGCAGAGAGGTGTGGACAGGAATCCCTGAAGGCCGGTGACCTTTAAGCTCTGGCAAAGGTCAGATCTATGCACCTACTGTTTAGTGGAGATAATGGTAGCTGAAGCAACTTCCCTACCAGTCTTGTAAATCTTTACTGATAAGATAGTCTGCTTGTTACTGGAAATTGCCTGCCTAAAGGCTATGGGTGTATCCCAAACCTGAATAAAAGGAATGGCAAGGCCAGAGCAAACCGGGAGTCCTTTCTTAGGCTTCCGTCTGGCCTCCAATATTATTTCTTATCTTTTTCATTTGCTCGAAGCTTCCTGCAGAGTACAAACTTGAACCCTGAACCATGCGTACAAACACACACACACACACACACACACAAATGGTGGGACACTCGCATTTACCTTTCTGCTGTACAGCAAAATCCTCAGCTGCAGAGGTTCACGTTTGTACCCATCTCCTCACTTAAAAAAATGTTTATTGATTTCAGAGAGGAAGAGAGGGGGAGAAAGAGAGAGAGAGAAACATCAATGATGAGAGAGAATCATTGATCAGCTGTCTCCTACATGCCTCACACTGGGGATTGAGCCTGCAATCGGGGCATGTATCCTGACTGGGAACTGAATCCTGACCTCCTGGTTCATAGGTCGATGCTCAACCATTGAGCCATACTATTTGGCCCCACCTCCTTACTTTTAACATTTTTCTTCTTTCTCTTCCCAACCCTGGACACATTCTTTCCCTTGCCAGGTCATACCATCTATTAAGTGCAGACACACAGAGAGTAGGTTCTGCCCCAGGGAAACAAAACATTGCACCCCTCTAGTCCCCAATACAGGCAGGTTTATTCTGACATGCTCAGGCCTCCTTCTAGATCACTGGCCAAGCAATTTTCCCAGCCTCTGCCACTTCCCTTTAGCCCTGATCAAGTCCTGTTTGGGTTTTGCAGTCCTGGAGTCCAGCTGCCTACTTTGGAGGATATGCATATCCCTCCCTTGTAACACTAAGTGATTGGAGTACCTGCAGATCCCACGGACAGCCTCGCCAACACCACTGCTTGGGTCCTCACCACCGCCGCCGTGCAGTTGGAATTGATCACACCTTTTCAGCTGTACTTCAGTCCTGAATTAATCTTTTTTAAAATATATATATTTTATTGATTTTTTACAGAGAGGAAGGGAGAAAGATAGAGAGCTAGAAACCGATCAGCTGCCTCTTGCACATCCCCCACTAGGGATGTGCTCACAACCAAGGCACGTGCGCTTGACCGGAATCGAACCTGGGACCTTTCAGTCTGCAGGCCAACGCTCTATCCACTGAGCCAACCCGGTTTTGGCCTGCATTAATCTTTAAACACTTCCAAATATGGAGGCTAATCACCATTTTTTTTATTTTTTTGGGCCTGTTGGATTCAATTTTTTTATTTAACATGATATTTCTATACCATTACTGTCGAATGCTAGAAGAAGGCTCTTCCCGAGACTTTGCATTTATGTTCCTTTTTGGTGGATTTTTAATGACTATTTTTGGTTTGTGAGCTTAGTTTTCTTGGGCCAGGCCTTTACAACAATGCTTGTCTATGTGTGGAGCTGAAGGAACCCTTATGTCCGCATGAACTTCTTCGGCCTTCTCAATTTCCAGGCCCCCTTTCTACCCTGGGTACTCCTGGGCTTTTCCTTGTTGCTGGGGAACTCAGTCATTGTGGACCTCTTGGGTACTGCAGTCAGACACACATATTTTTTCTTGGAAGATGTATTTCCCAATCAGCCTGGGAACTAATAAGAATTCTGAAAACACCATCTATTGTGAAAGCTATTTTTGATACACCAGACGAGGATCCAAACTACAATCCACTACCTGAGGAGCGGCCAGGACGCTTCCCCTGGGGTGAGCGCCAGCGCCAATGCGGGTAAAGCAGCATTGCCAACAATGAGAGGCAGCTGGGAAGGACTCAAGACACACCCATTGGGATTCTTTTATCCTTTGTGTTGCAAAAGTGTGGACACTTTGGACAGCTTGACGGATTTTAACTCCAGAGGCACTTAATGAAACGGTATACTGATTAATCCTGAAGACATTTCCAGCATTTTGCTGGTGGTTCCTCACTGCACTGGTGCTGAACAGGCCACTCCATTTGGGATAGTCATCTTCTGAGGAGAATATAGAATTACTAGAAAATATATAAAGCTTTCCTTTTCTGTCACACAAGATGATCACGCGTACCCTTTTCAACATTCTGATATTTTTACATCTGAATGACTAATCTCGGAGGCTCAGTTTCTTGTCTATAAATGGGGGATTAATAGTATCAAATTGCTTAGAGGATTAAATAAAAAATAAACAAATAAATAAAACTAAGTGATAACATTGTGTTTAGATGTAAACCATGTATTTTTTTGTTTATTTCCAAGAAACTTGGGACCCATCTTTGACTCGTTCCCTCTTACTTCCCACATCCAGTTAATCACAAGCCACTTCCTCCATCTCCATGGCCACCACCTTAGTGGCCATCTCCTTCCCGGCTCCTTTGTAGCCATCCTCTAATACTGTTGCTGTTGTTGTTTTTTTCAAAATATATTATTTTTAACAAAATTTTTTTTAGAGAGGAAGGGAGAGAGATAGACAAGTAGAAACATCGATGAGAGAGAAACATCATCGATCAGCTGCCTCCTGCATACCCCTACTAGGGAAAAAAGCCCAAAACCCAGGCAGGTACCAGGAATCAAATCAGTGACCTCTTGGTTCATGGATCAAAGCTCAACCACTGAGAACACTAGCTGGTTCTACCCTCTAATACTTTTGCATTCTTCAGCCAGCTTTTCTTTTTTTTTTTTTTTCATGTATTTTGAACCAAGGTGCTTCCCTCTTAAAATCCTTCAGCTCTGCCTTTTGATCTCAGGATAAAGTCCACACTGTTTCAAGTCCCCAAGAGCAGGCTGTGTTTTCCACCTCCCCCAGAATGTGGGAGTCTCCAACTCCAGCTCACTCCCTGCTCAGGGTCTTTACACATGCTGTCCTCTGTCCTGTTTTCAGTTAGGTAACTTTTCTCTCTTCAGAGAAATGTAGCTTGGTAATAATAACAACGAACACTTCTACAAACATTCACAGGTATTTATGTGTATTAGCTTTTTCTCACAATGAACCAGTTTATTATATATATATATATATATATATATATATATATATATATATATATATATATATTTTTTTTTTTTTTTTACATTTAAAAGATATATATTCTTATTGATTTCAGAGAGGAAGAGAGAGGGGGAAAGAGACAGAAACAAAGAACTTTTAAGGTGTAGGGCCTCCCCAAAATGCACCACTTTGGAACATGAATAATTTTGAGCCCAAAACAATTGATACCCTGAAAGCTCATGAGAAACTTTTACCCCCTCCCTTAAATAATTTAATTGGGGTACCTGCCCATAAGAGTTATCACCAGAAATAACTTCTTATGACCTATCTATAGGTCAGGGCAAATTTCTAATTACTCCACATCTGCTCATCTTATTGTCTTGCAAATGACCTTGTTCCCCTCAGAAGGTC
Organism: Lasiurus borealis; assembly: GCA_004026805.1. Classification (NCBI taxonomy): domain Eukaryota; kingdom Metazoa; phylum Chordata; class Mammalia; order Chiroptera; family Vespertilionidae; genus Lasiurus; species Lasiurus borealis. The sequence continues at coordinate 6,959 of PVJN01043514.1, read as the reverse complement.
CCAGGTGCCTTACCCCCTCCCTACCTAGCTCAAAATATCAAATATACCTCTTTTTTCCCTTTTTGTCTCTGACTCATGTGTGTTAGAAGGGTAAAGAAAAATGTCTTCCTCTCCCAGAGTTGGTGCCGTGAGCAGGACACCTTACCAGCCAGGTACTGCTCACTCTGAACTACTACAGTAGAAAGATCCTGGGACCTCAAACATGAGCCAGCAAAAAAAGGTAAGGATTCTTGCCAAGTCAGACTCTTCGATTTCTACCTACAGAGTCTGGTAGAAGCAGAGTGGTGAGAGTCCTCTTATTTTGTGTTTTCTAAATTTAGATCAGCAGGAGAAAATATTTGTGGAGCTAGCTCCTTGGGCTTTGTGACTCTGGTTATTTGGTATGAGTACTCTCTGATTTTATCGCTCTTTTCCTCTCAGAGATGGGCACTGTTGTGTCTGTTATGTCATTTGTCTTTTTTTGATTGGGTGATTTGAAAGAGAGGGAGAGAAACATTGATCTGTTGTCCCACTTGTTTATGCATTCATTGGTGAATTATTATTATTTTAATTTTTTTTAATCCTCACTTGAGGACATGCTTAAAGAGAGGAAGGGGGAGAGGGAGAGAATTATCCATAGGCTGCCCTCAGCCCATGCCCCAATTGGGAAATGAATCTGCAACCCCGTTATATACCCTGACCAGGAAGCAAATTGGCAAACCACTGGGGCACAGGTTGATGCTCAGCTAACTGAGCCATTCGGCTGGGCCATTGGTTGATGTGACCTGATCAAGGATGTGACCTGACCAGGGAGAGAGCCCACAATCTTGGCATATAATAACTCTTGAAACATTTGTCAGCAAGAAAAATAACTAGGTTTGATGAAATTTTCACAAGTAATCGAAACATAATTAAGAAAAAGTAAATTAAATAGTATAAAAATAATAAAAGATTTTATTAGGTGAACACTTGAACAATCATTAAATTTTGTAGGTACTTAAAAATGGTTTCCTAGTCCAGCCAGTGTGGATCAGCCAGTAAGCATCAACCCAGGAACCAAGAGGTCGCTGGTCAAATTCCTGGTCAGGGCATTTGTCCCACTTGTGGGCTCAATTCCTGGTAGGGGCCACCAGGAGGCAGCCAATCTCTTATCAATGTTCCTATCTCTCTATCCCTTTCCCTTCCCCTCTCTCTAAAAATCAATAAAAACACATTTTTAAAAAATGGTTTCCTAAATCTCTCCGACAACTCAAAACGTCAACGTTTGCTAAGCTAAACTAAATGATGGATATTCATCACCAATCCAGAGCATTTCCAAATAAGATAAAATGATGACATTAATTACTGAACATAGATTTACCTACTTTTGGCTTCCTTCTACAGAAGAAATAAAGAAATTTGGATCTATCAGTAAATGTGACTTGTACTTTACTGAAAGATTGTACTATGAAAAAGCATTATTTCTGGAAGTTATGCAATGTATTTATAAATTTATTGATCTAAAGAATACTGGTGTAACAGGTAGTTTCAACTACTTAGTTTTCATCAGAAATTAAGATTTCTAACTAACATGGAAAGAAATAACATGTATTTTCAGAAAACAGAGGTATGAAAATACATTTTTAAAAAAATATATTTTATTGATTTTTTACAGAGAGGAAGGGAGAGGGATAGAAAGTCAGAAACATTGATGAGAGACATCGATCAGCCGCCTCCTGCACGCCTCTCACTGGAGTTGTGCCTGCAAGCAAGGTACATGCCCCCAACTGAAATCGAACCTGGGACCTTTCAGTCCGCAGGCTGATGCTCTATCCACTGAGCCAAACCGGTCTTGGCTGAAAATACATTTTTGAAAAATATATTTTTATTGATTCCAGAGAGGAAGGGAGAGGAGAGAAAGACAGAAACATCAATTGGCTGTCTCTTGCATGTGCCCTTAACCAGAACTGAACCTGGGACCCTTCAGTCCGCAAGCCAACACTTTATCCATTGAGCCAAACCAGCTAGGGCATGAAAGTATATTTTTGAAGGAATTAAAAGAAAATGGCTTATCCTAAAATAAGTTGATTATTTCTGAATGGGTAAGAGAACAAGAAGAAAATTAAAAGGAACAAAGACAGTTATAAAAGGTTTGTGAAAAGAAATCTTGAGAAAGAATTTTATGTGTGATCAAACTGGATAGGACTGAATGAAAGTGTGTTTTTTAAAGCTTTAATACCAATAGTGTGCTTAACTTAATATTCTCTCACCCGCTAAAATGACAAAATTTTCTTGGGACTATTGGTCTTGTTCCTGCTAAGATACTGTGAAAAGTTTTCTACTAAAAAAAAACACACAAAGATTTTGTGTTTTACCAAAATAATTTTGTTTGTAATCAGAAAGAAAACAGAATCTTCTCAAGAGTAAGAGCTAACTTTCTGTATTTGAAATCCTTTAGGTCAGTGGTCAGCATTAGTCAACAGAGCCAAATATCAACAGTACAATGATTGAAATTTATTTTGAGAGCCAAATTTTTTAAACTTAAACTTCTTCTAATGCCACTTCTTCCAAATAGACTCGCCCAGGCCGTGGCATTTAGTGGAAGAGCCACACTCAAAGGGCCAAAGAGCCTCATGTGGCTCTCAAGCCGCAGTTTGCTGACCACTGCTTTCATGCAAAGGCAGCAGCAATAAAATCTATAAAGATAATGGCACATGCGAATGAAGTCCATTTTGCTTCTGCAAAAATGTCCCCTCAATGCCAGATTTTTGCCATCTTGATGTCTGTGTAACATGCCAGCAGTCTGATCCTGAACCAGAGAAACTGGGATGGGGAAACAATAGCTGTAAGTTAGATGAATAGCCAGGGTGACGAGAGATCCAAATTGGATGCTTGGTTCTACTGGGATCTCTGGAAAAACACCATTTTTTAAAACCCCACTTCTTTTAAGTTTTACATCTCTTCACCCACCATAGTGCACTTAAGTTGGCTTTCATTCAACTGCCACTTGGTATGGGGTTATCAACACACTTTAAAATATAATATATATATATATATATATATATATATATATATATATATATATATATATATATATATATATATATTTTCCCCCCACTTATTTTTAGAGAGAGTGGAAGGGAGAGGGAAAGACAGAGAGAAACACTAAAGTGAGAGAGACACATTCATTGGTTGCCTCCCACATGTCCCCATCCAGGGTTAGGAGCCTGCGACTGAGGTGCATGCTCTTGACCGGAATCGAACCTGGGATCCTTCAGTCCACAGGACTATGTTCTATCCACTGAGCCAAAATGGCAATATATTTTTTATTGATTTCAGAGAGGAAGGGAGAAGAAGAGAGGGATAGAAACATCAATGATGAGAGAGAATCATTGACTGATTGCCTCCTGCAGGCTCCACATGGGGGATCCAGCCCCCAAACCAGGCACATGGCCTGACTGGAATTTAACCATGATTTCCCGGTTCATAGGTAAATTCCTCACCACAGCCGAGCTGGCCAGGCCTCAATATGTTCCTATTGCCTGTATATTTTCCACATGGATTGAAGCCTTGCCCTGCTACAAGGCTGATATCTTCACAGTGGCAAATAAACTGTTAGAAAAAATGTATTTCCCACATGGGATATACCTTCCACAATCTCTAGCGATCAAGGCACCCATTTCACTGAGAAAATCATGCAAACCTTGGTAGGAAGTCTTGCAAACTTCTTGGAATTATCATCAGGCCAGGTCTACAAACTGATGGAAAAACTGGATTCAAGCAGAACACGTCTTAATTACATGTGACCGAATGAATTGATGAGAATGATTACAATTTTTAAAATCTCTTGTTTTGAAACATTGCTAGCTTTTTAATTTTTTTTCCAGATATAAGAAAAATTTCCTTTTAAATTAGCTATGACTTATAGCGATTTGGTAAATTATACCCTTATAAACATAACCGAAACATTTTTTTCTTCCTACTTGATCTCTTCAGAATTCAGAAACTTTCAGTGAGTGTTCTTATTTTCATGGCAATACTGCTTTTTTGCATAAGTTCAATAAGAAACCGTTCTCCTTGTAGCACAGCACAAATGGAATCTGGGTATTTTACAAATGCAGTATATTTTGGGGACCTTAAGAAGAGAAGAATTAGCCCAAATCTAAAGGTATTGCAAGCAAAATCTGACGGCAAGTTCTTGTCTTAGCTTTCCTGGCCTCAAAAGGCCATTTAAAGTTACTAATGAAAAATTCCAGAAATGCATATGTAGAAGAGCTTATATGATAAATTGCTATCTTGTAATTATACACACACAGGCCAAGATTACTAGACTAGACTTATTTTACTAACAAATTAGTCTTAACTTGAGAATAGGTCTATCCTTGGTAAAAATGGAGATTTTTTTCCCCATTGGTTCTAGAGACGGAGGAAGTGAGAAGGAGAGAAACATTGATTGGTTGCCTCACATACGGATTCCAATTGAGAATCAAACCCAAAACCTGGGTTTGTGCCCTGATGGGGAATTGAACCCAATGCCCTTCCCTTCACAGGATGACGCACTAACCACTGAATCATACCAGCCAGGGCAAAATGGAGATGAGTTTAGAGGGAAAATTATGTTTCAGTAATACACATTTGTGGATATTGGATTCTAGTAATGCTCATTGTCTTTGGGGGTTTTTGTTTTCTACCCATAAACTGGACTAGATGCTGAATTCTTCTAATTTCCTCCTCTAGTTTGCTATGACTCTGCAAACTAATGATTCCAATTTTTCTGCCAACCTTCTATCTTGTAACCATTGAGAACTAAACTATCCTTTTCCCAAATCCATGCAAGCTAAAGTGTGACAACTTGTAATAAATTTCATAAAAATCACCACAACATTTCACATATAGACAATTGTCATGCCTGTTGTAGACAGATCACCGGAAACATGCAAACTGTAATCAAGGAAAATTTATCAGATTGACTGCCTAACTTCACTCCAGCCAAAGATGATTCCAGACAGATATCTAGAAATCTTCTTGACTGGCTGCTTTGAGAACTCAGAGATGGGATTATAGTCTGCTCTAAGCATTAACCATCGTTTTTCTTTTGTTTACACAGATATGCTTATTAAATTCTTAGTTGTGTACCCTAGGCCTCACTTTGGGAGCCCACCCCCGCATTACTATCCTGAAAGGAGACACAACTGTTTAACCGCACTGACCTATTCTCAAGACTAAGACTGGTTTAGTGAGATAAGGAACAATCTTTTAAACCCTAGTTCTGGAATGTGAAACTTCTTGGAAAGTTTCAAAGGCGGCTCTAAAGTCTGTCAGAACAGGCTTCTCCAAGATAGGCCACTGTGGCATGTGAATTATTTTGAGCTGAAAGCAATAGAGAGCCTGCGGGCTCGGGACAAACTTTTACTCTCATCTCTTAAAGAATTTAAATTGGACACCTTGCCTATACTAAGAGTTATTACCAGATTTAACTTTTTACAACCTACCTGGAGGGTAGGCAAACATCTAATTACTCAACATCTGCTCTTCTTATTGTCCTGCAGCTGACCCTCTTTCCCCTTTGAAGCCCTAAGGCATCCTATTTCATCTAAACTCAGAATATCTCATACAGGTTATTTTAACTTTCTGTCTCTGAACCTTTTGTGTGTGTGTGTGTGTGTCTGATTCTCTCATGTATATGAAGGTTCTATACTTACATATATCATTACATTTATTTTTCTTGTTAATCTGTCTCATGTCAATTTAATTATTAGACCAGCTAAAATAAAGTTTCTTTCTCTGCCCCCAGCCTCAGAGCCTAGACACTAACGCCATTTTACATAGAAAGTATTTTTGTGCCCTTAAATGTCAACTAACCTTCCAGAAATGCCACTACCACATAAATAGAGGGATGATTGTATTTTGTTTTATGAAACCTAACCGAAATTTGTTCAGTGCTAGAAAACTCCATCACCCATAGATCCTGCTACAATTGTAGCTGTCCGTGCCTGATGATTTTACCACTGGGTCCCTATATATTCTGAGCCCTTCAGAATGCTTCCTTCTGGATTTGGGCCCAATCATTTGCATACTCGATCTATTATATAATTATAATTTGTGTCGCCTTCATTTTACAATTAGGCAATACACTGTTTATAAATATTATGCGTGTGGGTGGGTTGAATTATCTATGAATTCTATTGCCGCAGAGGCGAGGTCTTTGCCATAGCATTCCAGCGGCCAGAGAGGCCCTTGGTTCTGGCGCAGGCTGCCCCGCGGGAGGGGGTGGGGGCGGTCCTCCGCGCGCTAGGGGTCGCTGTGGCACCGCGCAGCCGCGCCGGGTCTCTCGCGTGGCTGCCCCGCCTCGGGCCCCCGGGCCGAGTGGGCGGGCACGACTGCGCCCAGGTCGCGAGGCGCCCTTCGACCAGCAGCGCCCGGGGCGGGTATAAATGGAGCGGTGGCTCCCCCCAGCCGCCTCTCTCCGCCCCGGGTCGCCGCAGCCTCTCCCGCTTTCGGGCTCAGTAGCCTGAAGAAGGAAAAAAAAAAAAAAAAAAAAAAAAAAAAAGAGAAAAAGATTAAAAAAAAAACAAACTCGAAAACGCTCTAAAAATCCGAAAAAAGAAAAAAAAAAAGAGAGAGAAAGGAAAATCAGAGAAAGAAAAAGCGAATCCTCCTCGGAGCACCCGCGGGGAAGTCACTTTTGCACGCTTCCGGCCTGCCCGCCGCCGCTGCCGCACCTGGGCGTCCGTCGCGGTCCCTGTCTGTCGGTCCGGGGGTGAGCCGCCCGCGTCCACGCGCCTCCTCCGCGCCTCCGCGTCTCCGCGCCTCCGCGCCGCCGCCGCCGCCGCCCGCGCCGCGTGGCAGCCCCGCGCCCCCGCCCCCCGCGCCGTCCTCCCCGCGCACCACGTGTCCGCGCTGCCCTTCGCGGCCCGGCGTGAAGGCGGCTGCGCGCTCGGCCCCCCAGGCTTGCCGCGCCGACACCGACAAATATTTTGCATCCCTCGTCCCCGGCTGCT
>PVJN01043513.1:0-17759 GCA_004026805.1 Lasiurus borealis | reverse complement strand
TCTGTGAAGCTCTTTATCTGCCCTTCAATTCTGAATGTTAGCCTTGCTGGATAGATTATTCTTGGTTGTAGGTTCTTGCTATCCATCACGTTGAATATTTCTTGCCACTCCCGCCTGGCCTGCATGGTTTCTGTTGAGAAATCAGCTGAGAGTCGTATAGGTGTTCCCTTGTAGGTAATAAACTGTTTTTCTCTTGCTGCTTTTAATATTCTCTCTTTGTCTTTTGCTCTTGCTATTTTAATTATGATGTGTCTTGGTGTGTTCCTCTTTGGATTCCTTTTATGTGGGGTTCTGTGTGCTTCCTGGACTTGTAAGTCCATTTCTTTTACCAGATGTGGGAAGTTTTCAGTCATTATTTCTTTAAATAGATTTTCAGTATCTTGCTCTCTCTCTTCTTCTGGCACCCCCACAATTTTGATGTTGGTACGCTTGAAGCTGTCCCAGAGGCTCCTTACATTATCTTCACAGTTTTGGATTCTTCTCTCTTCTTGCTTTTCCAGTTGAGTGTTTTCTGATTCTTTATATTTCAAATTTTTGACTTGATTCTTGCCTTTCTCTAGTCTGCTGTTAGGATTCTGTATATTTTTTATTTCAGTTAGCGTCTCTAGTTGGTCCTTTTTCATCTCCTCTTGGGGCTTGCTAATTTCATGCATCATCTCTAGCATCTCTAGTTGGCTCTTTTGTATCTCTAATAGGCTTTCGCTAAATTTATCCGCCTTTTCTACCATATTCTTGAGAGACCTTATAAGCATGGTTTTGAACTCTATATCCAGTCATTTTTTTTTCCTCCATTTCTTTTGTTTTTGATCCCTTTCCTTGTCTTGGCATTTTCACTATGTCGGGGAAACTTTTTTATTTGCAAGACCACAGAAGCCTCTGTTGAGCTTGGGATGGGTGGAGTCTCAGGGCTTAAGGGACTGCCTTGCCTTCCAGTCGGCCCCGCCCTCCACGGCCCCGGAGTCTCACGTGACTGGGTAATCGCTGGAGCGGTCCTTGTGCGCGCGCCCGCAGTGCCTCTAGACCGCTGCCTTTCCAGCTCCCCTGCTCCCCTGCGTACCAGGACCACATGAGTCTAGGTCTCCAGGGTTTCACCCGAAACAGGGGCCCAGTGAACTCAGAAGTGGCACAGTTGGGAGGGTCTGTCTCCCGCCCAGTCGCAAAAGCCAGCAGCACAATTAGCAATCGGTCCTCCGTGTGGCACCGGCGCCCTGTGTGTGCGCGTGTGCGCCACAGTAACCAGACCTCCTATCTTTTGCGACTCCCTTAAATTTCTGTGCACTTCTCCCTTTTCGCAGTCCAAACTCCCCCCGTATGAGTTTCGGCTGGGTCTGGGGTTTAGTGTCGTAGGATAAGGGGTTCAATGCCATTGGGGGTCTCCGTTTCCCTCCCGTCAGAGAAAGCCAGCCAGGTACTCGGGCACCCGCTCTCTCAGCGCGCGCGTCTCCGTACCTCAGCTTTTTGCAGTTCTTCTGGGTCTCTGTGAGCCCCTCTCTTTCCTTCTAGATGTAGAACTTCCACTCAGCCAGCTTTCCTGTGGTTCTGGATGATGTCTGTTCTGTCTTTTAGTTGTAGTTTTGAAATTGTTGTGCGAGGCAGCAGTGTAGGTGTTTACCTATGCCGCCATCTTGGCTCCTCCCCGGCATTTTGATATTAGAATAATTTTAATCAATTTATCTATCAGTCATTGTTTTTATCAAAGTTGTTTTTATATCATGTCTTTATTGTTGTTATATCATATTGTTATTGTTGGTTTATTAATCAATTTATATTATTAGTAGCCCATCATGCAATATCACATATAGTAGGCCACTCACTGCTTTCCTGGGAATGGCAGTGTGCCACCAGGAGCTGTGCTGCTTCCATGGAGGTGGTTCGGCTTCCACTAGAGGTGAGAGGGACGCACGTGCTTCTTCGGGAAGCGAGCTCGCCACTGTCTCCTCTTTGGCCTGCATTCAGCCAAGGAGGTGGCAGGCTGGGCCCTTGTCCCCCAGAGGCCTTCCACGGCCAGGGCATCGCCACCGTGATGAAGCAAGCATCCTGCCCCAGCCACTCAGTGCCCACTGCTCAGAGGCCCTCCGTCACTGTGGCAATGAAGCAGGCATTCTGCCAGACTGCTCACGCTATCTGCTCTCAGTGGCAACCCCCCCAGGAATGGGGGACTCTGGTGAGGCTGAAGGGACTGGGTGCCGCCATTTTATGGCTATGGGCACCATCATCTTTGTGATAGAATGACAGTTAATTTGCATATTACCCTTTTATTAGATAGGAAGGAGGAATTCCATATATACTTGACTAATTTTCTTTCATCTCTGACACTTCTGTTATAAAGGCGAATAGTGATATTAAAATTTCTTCTAACTAATTTCCTTTCAGTGTGCATTAATCCATGCACCAGGCCACTAGCAGATAATAATAAAGTATAATAAAATAATAAGTGATGAATTCTGAGCACTTTTTGCTTTTGTTCTTAAATATAGTTTATTTAATTGTAAGTTTATATAATTTATTTTTAAACAATCACTATATTTAACAAATACCTTGCAAAATTTCTGAAAACTTAACAATCAATTTTTGTAAGCAGTATAAGCCAGCTCCAGTGTACTCATTGGTTGTTATGACAAATGTTGCTGGAATGAATAACTTTGTACATGAGTCAACTTTTTATATTTGTCAGTGTATCTCTGGGATAGATTTTTAGAAATGGGTTACTGGATCAAGGGACAAATGCTTATCTTGCTAAATTTTTCTCCAAAGAGGAGGTGCCCTTTGGCATTCCCACCAGTATTTTTTTTAAAAATGTTTTATTGATTAGGTATTACATATGTGTCCTCATCCCTCCATTATCCCACCAGTATTAAATAGGAGTGTTTGTATCTCCAAGTCTCACCAACAGAGTATGTTATTGAAATTTTGAATTTCTTCCCAAGAAATTGAGAAATGTTATCTCACTATAGAAGCTCATTTGCATTTATCTAATTTTGGATGAGCTTAACTTTCTCTTTCTCTAAGTCATTACTGAAAGCCCCTTTCTGCCTCATTTTTAACCCATTAGCAAATATTTATTTTTTATCTCTCAGTCTCCATTGCAACCATCCTAGTTAAAGCTAAAATCCTCAAATCTGGATTAATACTTGAACTTTTTGTCTTGTCTTCTCACTTCATTTTTGCCTTTTCTGGTCCATTTTCTATGGAAGATCTAGAGGAACTCTTCCAATAAAAACAGAATCATTTCATTATCTTGCTTCTAGTACTTTAGTGGCTCCCATTTTACTTTAGACTTCAAATTCCTTAGACTGACCAATACACCATTAAAGATAACTTTTTCACAAAGGCACATGTAAGTGTAAAACGAGGCTGAGAAATATGATGTGGAAAACAGAAAAGGGAAATTTTCTTACATAAGAATGAATTATATGTACAATTAAATGTAGAGTGATTCAATAAGCCTGACATTTATTTGGGAAGACTTCCTAGAGCAGGTGATGAATATGACCTGGAGTAGAGAAAGTAGGATAGTATAAGACCAATAGGGGAGAATTAGCAAGGCTTTCCTGGCAAGTGGGAGAAGTACTAAGTGGAGAAGTGAAAGCTAAGTAGAACCTCTCAGAGACTGAGAAAGACCTAAGCTATTTCCAGTTTCTGAGGCTTCCAGAATATTAAAATAGAAATAAATTCCAAAATGAAGAGGCCACAATACAAATGAAGTCCAAAGGCATTGGACAGGGGAATTCCCTCTTGCTCAAAGATGTTGGTCTTTTTGTTTTTTTCAGGCTTTCAACTGATATGATGAGACTCACTCATGTTTTGGAGAGCAGTCTTGCTTTACTCAAAGTTCACCAATATAAATGTTAATCTCATTTACATTTAAGACACCCTACAAATTGACACATAAAATTAATCATCACAACCCCCAAGATGTGACTATTTGCAAAAAGCATTTTTACAGAATTGATAAAATAAAAAGGAGGTCATTAAAATGGAACCTAAGCCAATATGATTGGTGTCCTTATCCAAATGGGAAATTTGGACACAGACATGCACAGAGAGATGATATGAATATACACGGAGAATGCCAACTATAAACAAAGGAATACCTGCACTTAAAAAAGCTAGGAGAAAAGAATGGGGCAGAGTCTTCCTTATAGCCCTCTAAAGGAACCAACTCTATCTAGACTTTGATTCCAGACTTCTGACTCCAAACTTGTGAAAAATTAAATTTCTATTGCTTCAGCCACCCAATTTGTGGCACTTTGTTATGGTAGCCCTAGGAAAGTAAATACAAACTGTATGTATAACTCAGTTGGAAATTACATTGAAACCTAAATTTGAGGTCCTTCAAATGTCTCTAGGTCAATTCACTAAAAGTCAGTTTTCCATAGTCAGAAACTAAAAGTTTAATCAAAGCTATTTCTCCATAATATCAGAGACAAGACTAAGACTTTGGAAACACCCTCAGTAATTCACCAAACTGACTTACACTTCAGCCATCAATAAGGTCTAACAGCTGCACATCTTAAAAGTTCACATCTTATGCTGGAGAAACCAAGATGGCGGCATAGGTGAACACCTAAGCTTCTGCCTCAAAAATTCTACAACTAGAAATAAAGAGAAGGACTCATGAAGGTCTGACTGGCTTCCTCTAGCGGGAGGGAGATGGAAAATCCCAACTGCACTGAACCCTACTTCTGATTGCACTGAACCCCAGCTTCAGGCGAGACTCATAGGGAGAGTCTGGACTGTTGTGAAAAGGAAGGAGTGCATGGAAACGTAGAGGAGCCACAAAAGACAGAGGTCTGGGGGCTTGTGAAAGTGCATGCTAAAGTGCATACACAGAGCGCTGACTGCTGATTGTCCCTGGCTTTCTCTAGTGGGAGGAAAACAGAACCTCACAACAGCACTGAAATCCAGGTCCAACTGCACTGAACCCAAGTTTTGGGTGAGACCCTGGGGACCAAGACTCATGGAAACTCAGGGAAACTCAAAGGCAGAGTTCCAGAAGCTCCCATGTGCATGCACTTGCAAGGCACAAGACTGCAGGCAAGTCCGCATGAGCAGACACAGCTGATCCTCACAACCAATTGGTTGGAGGTCAATCCCTTCCAATGATACCAACAACAATCAAGAATTAACTATAACAAGACTATATACGCAGTTCACAAAGGGGTGCACCAAGAATGTCCATCTCAGGTAACTGGGGAGGCAGAGCTACTGGGCCACATAGGACAACCAGCACACAAAGCTACTCTACCAACTCAGGGAAGCAGCGAAAATGTGGAGACTAAAGAACAGATCACAAATGAAAGAAATGGAGGAAAACAAATGGCTAGATATAGAGTTCAAAACCACGGTTATAAGGTTCTTCAAGAATTTCCTAGAAAAAAATAGATAAATTTTGTGAGACTCAAGAGGAGATGAAAAAGAACCAACTAGAAATTAAACATATATTGACTGAAATAAAAAATACAGAAACCTAACTGCAGACTAGAGGATCACAAGAATCAAGTCAAAGATTTGAAATACAAAGAAGGAAAAAACACTCCACTGGAAAAACAAAAAGAAAAAAGAATAAAAAAATGTGAAGATAGTGTAAGGAGCCTCTGGGACAATTTTAAGCATACCAATATCAGAATTGTGGGGATGCCAGAAGAAGAGAGAGAGCAAGATACTGAAAACCTATTTGAAGAAATAATGATTGAAAACTTCCCACATCTGGTGAAAGAAATAGACTTACAAGTCCAGGAAGTGCACAGAACCCCAACCAAAAGGAATCCAAAGAGGACCATGCCAAGACACATCATAATTAAAATACCAAGAGCAAAAGACAAAGACAGAATATTAAAAGAAGCAAGAGAAAACCAGTTAATTACCTACAAGGGAGCACCTATTTGACTGTCAGCTGATTTCTCAACAGAAACTATGTAGGCCAGCTGGGAGTGGCAAGAAATATTCAAAGTGATGAATAGCAAGAACCTACAACCAAGATTATTCTACCCAGCAAAGCTATTATTCAGAATTGATGGGCAGATAAAGAGCTTCACAGATAAGAAAAAACTAAAGGAGTTCATCAACACCAAACCAGCATTATTATGAAATGCTGAAATGTTGTGAAAAGGAAGGAGTGCATGGAAACGTAGAGGAGCCACAAAAGACAGAGGTCTGGGGGCTCGTGAAAGTGCATGCTAAAGTGCACACACAGAGCGCTGACTGCTGATTGTCCCTGGCTTTCTCTAGTGGGAGGAAAACAGAACCTCACAACAGCACTGAAATCCAGGTCCAACTGCACTGAACCCAAGTTTCAGATGAGACCCTGGGGACCAAGACTCATGGAAACCCAGGGAAACCCAAAGGCAGAGTTCCTCTTTAAGAAGAGAAAGAAGAAAATGGTAAAGGTAAAAATTATGAACAACAAATACATATCTATCAACAACTGAATCTAAAAATCAAGGGAATTGAAAAAGTGATGAACAGAATAAACCGGTGAATATAATAGAATTAGGGGCATAAAAAGGGAGTGGACTGATAATTCTCAGGGGGAAAGAGGTGAGGGAGGATGCAGGGAGAGACTGGACAAAAATCATTCACCTATGGATGAGGACAATGTGGGGAGGTAAGGTCAGAGGGTGGGGTTGGAATCAGGTGAAGGGAAGATATGGGGGTAAAAAAGAGGAACATTTGTAATAATTTGAAAAATAAAGATTAAAATAAAAAAAAGTTCACATCTTATAAAATAAGTGTGTTCATTTATAGGATTGGCTGGTCTGAGGTAGCTCCAATCTATGTTAGGGCTCAGGTCCCCAACTAACACTAAAATGATTGTGCCTGCCAAATAGTTTAAACAGAGTTTGGGAAGAAAAATTCTACTTTAATTAGCAAATTAAACATTTCCCTTAAAATGGAAATAAACATTCTGCCAACATTATGATCCTATTAAAATTTGTAGATCTGATTTTTGCAGGTGTTTTGAGCTGTGAAGTTTTGTGTGTTTTCTCCTGTTTCTTAGCAGAGAGCCATGTTGGTGTAGTGAATATGATTACTAGAGAGACTGACACAGCTGGCCTTCACTAGATATTGTTGAAAGAATAAAACCCATAGAGTCAGATTAGATTTCAACTCCAGCTCCACCACTTCCTAAACCCAGAATCAGCCATTAAAACTCTATAACTCTCAAGTTTCTTCCATAAAATGAGGGGAAAGACCTAACTTTTTCTTCTGTTATCTTTCACGTTATTTGCAAGAATGTCTTCCTTTGGTAACCAGATAAAAATCGAAGTGATTTTTTTAAAGCAATAATTGCTGCCTTTTTTACTATACAGAATTGGTGTGAAGATTGATGTAACAGCAAATATAATAGTGTTTGACAAAATATAAAGTAACATATGGGTATAATAGATTATTATTCTACTAACAGTATCAACATTCATTCTCAAAACAAATCTCTGATCCAATGTTGTGAATATATTTATTTATTTATTTATTTATTTATGCTCTTTCTAAGGCTTTAGATAGAAAATTATTTTAACACCTGTTTGCAAGTTGTACAAGTGTATATGCATATGTATATTGTTCATAATTAAGCTTAGGGCTGTAATTTTTTTAATTTAAAAAATAGAACTACTACTCAGTGTAAATAAATAAAACTCCTGTGTATCATATTATTACAGATCAATAAACTGGTATCTGTAATTCCTAAATCCAAAAGAAATTTTAAAAAGGCTTTTTTTGTAATTAATTTGTAGTAAAATTTTACTTGATCTGACTACTTTTAATCTATTTATTCCACTTAATGTAAATATTGATATATTTCACTGTATTTCACTGCAGAATAAATATTTGACTCTTCCTCCCACAAAGGACTTAAAAAAGCAAGACTAACAAAGATGGGAAATTAAAGAATAGTATAAATGAGATACTTAAGCTGCATATTCAAGAGCTAGTGTGTGGCACAAATACATTCTATGTGTTACAGGAAGGGAATAAAATGATGATATAGACTCTACTTCTACCTTTCAGGAAAGTGAAAACAATTTTATTGAATGATTCATGGTAAGTTCAAATTCAACATGTTTCATTTAATAAAGTACAGTCTCTGAAATGAACAGAAATGAACTCTTAATTTTCCCTGAACAAAGGGAAGTAGGCCTGATTCTTCAGAACTTTTCTTTAATCAAGATTGAGCATAAATAATAAGGCTCTGTGTCCTGGATGCTTATGGCACCTTATTACCTGATGCCTTGGCATCAAGAAGTGTAGGATCATTGTTAGTCATAAAAAATAGAGAGTCTGATTTCCAGATGTTGACATGAACCTAGAATAGGTCTCTCTGAGCTCTTTTTGAGCTCAGTATTTGCTCTGCTATCCTTCAAGGCTCTGACTTGTTCCATCTGATTTTTATAAGGCTCAATTTTCCAACCCTTGGTTCCTGCCTTGTCCTGAGCTTCAGAGCAAGGTCAGAATCCCCGTATTAATGTTGGGAATACAGTCTTTCGGATCCTCAAGGTAAGGCAGCCAATCTCTACAGTGTTTTGCTACTTTCTCTTAGAAAAAAAAAAAAGCCATATTTACATATATAAGCTCCTGGGCCCTTATTTAAAATTCCTTCATAAGGTCTTTCTACAATATACAATTTATAAACGAAAGAAATAATTTTCTTTAATGAAAATTACATTGCTATCAGAAGACCTGAACAAAGGAATTTCCACCGAGCAAATACTCATTGGACGAGAGTGATTAGGAGCAGAAAGTTTGGAGTATGAGAGACTGGATTCAAATCTCAGCTCTGCCACATTTATGTTGGGGCTTTGGACAATTAACTCAACCTCTTATCCTACATAGTATAGTAATAGATTATTCTGAGTAGTAAATGTAAAACACTTAGCAAAGTTTCCAAAATTATATGTAAGAATTCAAGACATGTAAAATTTTTATTGAATAAACCTATAATATTTCAAAAACTTAAGCTTGCAAAACACTCTATTGTTTGGCTCCATTTCATTATTGTTCGGTTCCGTGGCTGCCATATGCCTCATGTTCGATTATTCTCTCCCTAGTCACATATCTGTGGGAGCATGTCCTTCTAAGTACTTGAGAACTGTGGAAAAATCTTACTCTTCCTTTACTCAAATGTCACTGACCAATGAGATTGACCCAGAGTCATGAATGTAGCTCTCAGCCCTCAATTTAAAAAGTCTCATTAAATATACTCTGCTGAGTCATTTTACTTGAAAAATTCATTTTTATTTTTTTTTAACCTTCCAACCAGAAACACACCTGGCAGGGTCTGCCCTTAAAAACCCTTTTCCTATATCTCATCAATAGGGGAAAATAGGCATCCAAACACTTGAGAAATGGGTCATTTTGATTTTCACGATCTGAGTCTGAAATGTATGCACTGACCCTCACATTCCTTCCATTTTCTAGAACATAAGACATTATCTAATACATTTTTATATTTTTCTTGCTCACTATGTGCCAGGCATTTAACATATTGTTTACTAAGTAATATTCATGCAAGTTTTGACAAAGGCACAAAAGTACAAAACAATTAAATTATAGGACAGTTTCGTCACTCCAAAAATTTTGCTGTGCCCCTTACAAGCACACAGCCCCTGGCAATGCCGAATTGCTTAGTGTTCCTGTAGTTTAGTCACTTTTCACATAAGTATATTATCTCAGTTGATATCACCT
Organism: Lasiurus borealis; assembly: GCA_004026805.1. Classification (NCBI taxonomy): domain Eukaryota; kingdom Metazoa; phylum Chordata; class Mammalia; order Chiroptera; family Vespertilionidae; genus Lasiurus; species Lasiurus borealis. Next base: position 8,075 of record PVJN01043513.1, on the reverse strand, counting down.
AAAACCTCAGATAACAATACTACTCCTGTGCAGATACAGAATTGACTAAAATTTTTATTTATTGCCTTAGATGATTAATATTCTATACCTTTTAGCTTACTCATCAACACAGAACCTTATAACAAAGTGTCAGGAAAAATAGCTACTATTTAAGTCAAGTGCTTTATTCTGCGGTTTCCTTTTATGTAATTCTCCTTTTTTTGAGAATTTTTATAAAAATTTATTTGAGCCAAACACAGAGTACAATAGTAAGGAAGATCTCAACAAAATGAGATAAATGTTTCTCAGAATAACAGTTTGCAATTTCCTTTATGCATTTAGGATGAAGGAGGGAACATGAGAAAGATTACATGGAGATGGGAGAAAGGAAATTGAGGCTTGAATTATAGGATAAACTCTTGAGGTGGTCACGTGGGGATTGGATTACAGGTGCTCTTTAAAAATTTTTTTTAAATTAATTTTTATTTTTTCAAGTGCAGTTTACATTCAATATTATTCTGTATTAGTTTCAGATGTACAGTAAAGTGGTTACAAAATAATGTACTTTACAGAGTGGTTCCCCTGGTGCTTCAAGTATCTGCATGCCCAATACATAGTTATCATGACATTATTGACTGTATTCCATTCGCTGTAATTTACATTTCTCTGACTGTCCTATAACTACCAATTTATACCTCTTAATCCCTCCATGTTTTTCACCCAGTCTCCCTATCATCCTCCCTCTGACAACTATGAGCCCTTTTCTACTTTTGTCTGTTTATTTTAGTCTTTATATTTCATATATATGTGAAACCATATGGTATTTTATTTCACTTAGTGTCATACCCTCTACAAAGCTCCTTTCTTGAAGAGAGGAGAATTTTCTGATATTGTTTTCCTCTCTATCAAAAAGTGTACTTTTATTATTTAGTTTCCATAAGAAACCATTAGCTGTTTATATATCTCTGACCCATTGAATTTCAACAATAAATAGGAAAGAGGAAGCAGTTAAACATGAATTTCATGATAATATTTTTTGTGCTCATACACAACTTGTCGGAGACCGAAGATTGTTCTCACTAAATGGATATAAACAGGAGGCTAGAAGGCTGGTCAACCTTGAAGCTTTGAAAGGTCAAAACCAGCCACTCCCTATCTAATTGCGACAATGAACTTCCCAATCAAATAATCATGTCAATCCTGACTGATAAAATAATCTACTTATTACTGGAATTGCCTGCTTCAGGGCAAAGGGTATATCCCAAACCTAAATAAAAGGGATGGCAAGGCCAAAGGAAGGTGGCAGTCCTTTCCACTAGAGGAAGGCTCCCGCCTGGCCCCCCAATATCGCCAAATTAATGTTTTCTAGTCTCTCATTTCGTTTGCGTGCGGCCTCCTTCAGAACCCGAATCCTGACCTGGGAACCCTGAACCACACAGGACGTGGAAAGAGGTCCCACAAACAATTCTTCTCAAAAACATCTTCTGTCTGGAGAAATTGACTAGGGACTCTATCGTGCTGAAGAGTTTAGGACTGTACTTATCTTAATTTGTCCAAGTTAGTTTTTTGAAAGTTGAAGTCCTAGCCTTTTACCTCTCACTGTGAACAGCCACAAAGTATAGGGACAAAGAAAACATGGAATTTCCCAAGAAGGTTCCTTTGATTCCCTTGCTTTGGCTGGAGGTCCCAGCCAGGTGTTGCTCCAAGCTTAGGAAGGAAGGTCAGGTGTCTGTGTGGGAACAGTGGTGGTATGTGCCTGTGACTTCAGCATTACATTAAACCAGCATCACAGATTTAGGAGAAAATGCCTAACAATCTGAAAAGCTATTTAATTTAAAAATACTATTTATTATTTGTAATTATAAAAATAATTCTTATTATTACAGAAAAATTATTTGGAGATTTTGTATAATAAATAAAACTATTATACAACTGAAAATATGGTACAAATTTCTTTTTATTAAAACACATTCAGGGAGAAACCAAGATGGCGGTATAAGTGAACACCTAAACTGCTGTCTTGCACAACAATTTTAAAACTACAGTTAAAAGACAGAATGGACATCATCCAGAACCACAGGAAAGCTGGCTGAATGGAAATTCTACAGCTAGAAGAAAAGAGAGGGGCTCATGAAGACTCAGAGGAGCTGCAAAAAGTTGAGGAAAGGAGATACGTGCATAGAGAGGATGGGTGTCGGAGTGCAGGAGGGAGACAGAAACTCCCGACTGCATTGCATCCCATTTCTGACAGCACTGAACCTCAGTTCTGGGTGAGAATTATACAGGAGGGGGGGTGGGAGTATGGACTGTTGTGAAAAGGGAGGAGTGCACAAAAACTTAGGGGAGCCATGAAAGGCAGAAGTCTGGAGGCATGGGAGCATGGGTGCACACACAGAGGGCTGACTGCTGATTGTGCCACTGGCTTTCTCTTGCGGGTGGAAGATAGAACCTCTCAACTGCACTGAAATTCACTTACGACTGCACTGAATCTCAGTTTCACGTGAGACCAGGGGGACCCAGACTCATACAGGTCCACAGAGGGCACGGAAACTCAAGGGAACCATGAAAGGCAGAGATCTGGAGTCACATGAGCTTGAGTGCATGTAGAGAGGGCTGTAGCGATTATAAAGGAACACTCAGGCCCAGGGGCTGCATAGGGCAGGGCTGACGGAAAGCCAAGGCTGTCTGCTCAGCCCTGAGACTCTGCCCCATCCAAGGCGAACACAGAGACTTTTGCAATTTTGCAAGTCTTGTATCATAAGGCTGACTCCAGCACAGAAGTTCTCCTGGCATAGACACAGCTGATCCTCACAACCAATTGTCATGGAGGTCAATTCCCCCCAGTGATACCAACAACAATCAAGATTTAACTACAAGGCTGTACACACAGTCCACATGTGGGTGCACCAAGAGAGTCCATCTCAGGTAATTGGGAAGGAGGAGTTACTGGCCAATAGGACACCAGGCACACAAAGGTATTTTACCAACTCAGGTAAGCAGTGAAAATGTGGAGACAAAGGGACAGATCACAAAGAAAGAAATGGAGGGAAAAAAAACAACTGGATATAAAGTTCAAAACCACAGTTATAAGTTTTTTTTTTCAAGAATTTTCTAGAAAAGATTGATAAATTTAGCGAGACCCAAGAGGAGATGAAAAAGGACCAAATAGAGATGAAAAGGACCAACTAGAAATTAAACATACACTGACTGAAATAAAAAATATTTTACAACAGCAGACTAGAGGAAGGCAGGAATCAAGTCAAAGATTTGAAATACAATGAAGCAGAAAACACTCAACTGGAAAAGAAAAAAGAAAAAGGAATCCAAAAATGTGAAGATAGTGTAAGGAGTCTCTGGGACAACTTCAAGCGTACCAACATCAGAATTATGGGGATGCCAAAAGAAGAGAGAGAGCAAGATACTGAAAACCTATTTGAAGAAATAATGACTGAAAACTTCCCCCACCTGGTGAAGGAAATAGACTTACAAGTCCAGGAAGCTCACAGAACCCCAAACAAAAGGAATCCAAAGAGGACCATACTAAGACACATTATAATTAAAATACAACGAACAAAAGACAAAGAGAGAATATTAAAAACAGCAAGAGAAAAACAGTTAATTACCTACAAGAGAGACCCATATGATTGTCAGCTGATTTCTCAACAGAAACGATGCAGGCCAGGTGGGAGTGGCAAGAAATATTCAAAGTGATGAATAGCAAGAACCTACAACCAAGATTACTCTACCCAGCAGAGCTATCATTCAGAATTGAAGGGCAGATAAAGAGCTTCACAGAGAAGAAAAGCCTGAAGGAGTTCATCACCACCAAACCAGTATTATATGAAATGCTGAAAGGTATTCTTTAAGAAGAGGAAGAAGAAAAAGGTAAAGATAAAAATTAGAAACAACAAATACATAACTATCAACAAGTGAATTTAAAAATCAAGTGAATTAAAAATCTGATGAACAGAATAAAGAGGTGAATATAATAGAATCAGGAGCATAAAAAGGAAGAGGACTGACAATGCTCAGGGTGAGAAGGGTGAAGGGGGTAGAGGGAGAGATTGAACAAAAATCATACACCTATGAATGAGGATAAGGGGGAGAGGTAAGGGCAGAGGGAGGAGTGGGAGCTGGGTGAAGGGGAGCTATGGGGGGAAAAAAGAGGAGCAATTTTAATAATCTGAACAATAAAGATTTAAATAAATAAAAAGTCATTCATTCTTAAAGAGGCTCTTGTTCAGTACCAATTTACTTTTTAAAAATATATATATTTTATTGATATTTTACAGAGAGGAAGGGAGAGGGATAGAGAGTTAGAAACATTGATCAGCTGCCTTCTACATGCCCCCTATTGGGGATGTGCCTGCAACCAAGGTACATGCCCTGGATGAAAATCGAACCTGGACCTTTCAGTCTGCAGGCCGAAGTTCTATCCACTGAGCCAAACCTGTTTCAGCAGTAGCAATTTACTTTTATTTATTTTTTATTTTCATTTTTTAAATTTTAATAAATCTTTATTGTTCAGATTATTACAATTGTTCCTCTTTTTTCATCCCATAGCTCCCCTCCACCAGGCTCCCACCCCTCCCTCTACCCTTACCTCCCCCTGCATTGTCCTCATCCATAGGTGTATGATTTTTGTCCAGTCTCTCCCTGCACCTCCCTGAGGATTGTCAGTCCACTCCCTTTCTATGCCCCTGATTCTATTATATTCACTATTTTATTCTGTTCATCAGATTTTTAATTCACTTGATTTTTAGATTTACTTGTTAATAGATATGTATTTGTTATTCATAATTTTTATCTTTACCTTTTTCTTCTTCCTGTTCTTAAAGAATACCTTTCAGCATTTCATATAATACTAGTTTGGTTTTTACTTATCTGTGGAGCTCTTTATCTGCCCTTCAATTCTGAATGATAGCTTTGTTGGGTAGAGTAATCTTGGTTGTAGGTTCTTGCTATTCATCATGTTGAATATTTCTTGCCACTCCAATCTGGCCTACATAGTTTGTGTTGATAAATCAGCTGACAATCATATGGGTGCTCCCTTGTAGGTAATTAAACTGTTTTTCTCTTGTTACTTTTAATATTCTCTCTTTGTCTTTTGCTCTTGGTATTTTAATTATGATGTGTCTTGGGGTGGTCCTCTTTGGATTCCTTTTGTTTGGGGTTCTGTGAGCTTCCTGGACTTGTAAGTCTCTTTCCTTCACCAGGTGGGGGAAGTTTTCAGTCATTATTTCTTCAAATAGGTTTTCAGTATCTTGCTCTCTCTCTTCTTTTGGCATCCCCATAATTCTGATGTTGGTATGCTTGAAGTTGTCCCAGAGGCTCCTTACACGATCTTCACATTTTTGGATTCTTTTTTCTTTTCCAGTTGAGTGTTTTCTGCTTCATTGTATTTCAAATCTTTGACTTGATTCCTGCCTTCCTCTAGTCTGCTGTTAGTCTCTGTATAATATTTTTTATTTCAGTCAGTGTATGTTTAATTTCTAGTTGGTCCTTTTCATCTCCTCTTCGGTCTCGCTAAATTTATCCATCTTTTCTAGGAAATTCTTGAAAAATTTATAATGGTGGTTTTGAACTCTTTATCCAGTCATTTGTTTTCCTCCATTTCTTCGTTTGTGATCTGTTCCTTTGTCTCTGCATTTTCACTATGCCAAGAGAACTTGTCTGCTGGAATCAGCCTTATGATAGAAGACATGCAAAACTGCAGAAACCTTTCTGTTGAGCTTGGATGGGATGGAGTCTCAGGGCTTAGCAGACAGCCTTGGCTTCCAGTCAGCCCAACCCTATGCAGTCTCAAGTGTCTCTCGGTAATCGCTGCAGCCCTCTCTGTGTGCACTGTGTGTGCCTCTAGACCTCTGCCTTTCTGGTTCCCTTGCATTCCAGGACTCATATGAGTCTGCGTCCTCTGGGTCTCACCTGAAACTGGGGTTCAGTGCAGTCAGAAGTGGCACAGTTGGGAGGGTCTATCTCCCGCCCACTAGAGAAAGCCAGCAGCACAATCAGCAGTCCGTCCTCTCTGCGTGCAGTGGTGTGTGTGCCCCCAGACTTCTGCCCTTTCATGGATCCCCTAAATTTCCATTCACTCCTCCCTTTTCACAGTCCAGACTTCCTCCATATGAGTCTTGCCTGGAACAGGTTCAGTGCAGTAGGATAAGGGGTTCAGTGCAATCAGGAGTTTCCGCCTCCCTCTTGCCAGAGAAAGCCAGCCAGGCACTCCGCTGCCTGCTCTCTCTACATGCTCATCTCCTTACCTCAGCCTTTTGCAGCTCTTCTGAGTCTCTGTGAACCCCTATATTCCCTTCTAGTTGTAGAATTTCCACTCAGCCCGCTATCCTGTAATTCTGGATGATGTCTGTTCTGTCTTTCATTTGTAGTTTTGAAATTGTTGTGTGAGGCCGCAGTTTACGTATTCACCTATGCCGCCATATTCACCAATTTACTTTTAAATTGACTAGTTGTGGGGAGGTAGGTGCCAGAAACACTGAAAGAGACGAGTTCTAGAGAAAATGTGGTCCAAGATCATGACAGCAAATCACTATCACATATTTTTCTTCTCTGTCTTCCTGCTGCGTGGTCCCAGATGCAGGGATAGTCATGGGAAGTAGATAAAAAAATTGAGAAAACAAAATCCTAGTTTTATTGACAGAGGACAAGAAAGAAGAACCTCAGTGAGCTGGAACATGCCACAGAGTCTATGGAAAGAAGAGAGCTCAAGAGAATAATACTATAAAGTGTTGTTGTTGTTTTCTATTTTTTAAAAATTTATTTCAGAGAGGAAGGGAAAGGGAGAGGGAGGTAGAAACATCAGTGATCAGAGAGAATCATTAATCAGCTGCCTCTTGTACACCCCACACTGGAGGTGGAACACACAACCCGGGGCAAATGTCCTGACCAGTAATGGAACCATGACCTCCTGGTTCATAGGTCAATGCTCAACCACTGAGCCATATGGACCAGGCTTGACTCCTTTCTTGATTTCCCCAAGGGTGATTTAAACCCTTTCTCTCTGCACTCAGCCCACTTTGTCTAAACTTCTGTTGTAGGTCATATCACATTGTAACATAATTATTCTTTTATCTGTTTGACTCTCTCAGTACATTCTGAATGCCTGTGAATAAGGACTGTGCCTTATCTCTTCACATAGTACTGAGAACGGGCCCTGACATATGGTAGCAAGACAAGAAATTTTTGTTACATGAGTGAACGGATGAAAAAGCAAAAGAATAAAGAGTTTGCTCTTCAAATGGGTGACCCATGACTTCTTCCTGACTGCTCATCATAGGATTTAAGGTTTTAGCAAGGAAGTGGGTAAGGACTATGTTCTTAGTCCTCTTGGAAGTTGGCAATAAAGTTAAGAAAATTTGAAGCAGCTATGGGGGAAAATCATGGTTGAAGCTGTCACTAGAAGTTTCATCACAGTACTCGTGATGTGTGGGTTTGAATCATTAAGAGCTCTTCTTTTCTGCCTGTTTAGTCAGAGCATGTATTGAAAAATAGAAACTTGCCAATTTCTCTGAAGGAGGGAAAACTAGCAGATGCTCCTGGGAATGTCTACCCAGACTACATTCCTCTTCCCTAATCCATATAGGTGGGCCATTTTAGTACTGTTATTTGACTCATAATTGATTGAAGCACAGTGGACACCTGACTTTATTAATTTATATAACTCACTCAGAATCTGTCTCTTGGGAATTGGGAATTTGCACCTAGAGATGCTAACACTAATTAGTTGCTGCCAGAACAGAGAGAACAGAGGCCATATTTGGTGTGAATGGAGTAGCAAAATAAGCACTTCTATAGAGTGAGAAAAAATGACATGCTGTGCTCAAAGGAACAGAGATTTGTAATCCCACATCCCACAAAATGGAATAGGATGAGAAGAGAAAAGAACAGGAGAGAGAAAGAGAGAAACTGTACTTTCCAGGTTTGGCTCTGGTTCTGTGAGTGGCTTGGCTGGGCTCTATGCTCTAAGTACCAGAAGTACCCTGAGATTAAATTAGAACATTTTCCGGTTTTGCTTGTTATTTGAATGGTATTTGTTACTTCTTTTGAAAATACTATCTATCCTAGTAGTGCCAGGGTTCTGT
>PVJN01043512.1:0-17759 GCA_004026805.1 Lasiurus borealis | reverse complement strand
CTTAGGGAACCACTCCATCTTGTCTGTTCCATGGTTTTTGATTTTGACTCCATTGCTACCCAGCTGTGCCATTAGAGCTTGAATTACAGCACCCCTGGGTCATTTTTCTTTAGTTTTGCCTGTTTCTCATCTTCCTCTGCCATGACTTTGTCTTAGACATTGTCTTTAATTCAGCAAAAATGTTCTCATTATTCTGTTTCTGAGTCCAGCCTGTCTCTGTAAAGTAAAGTCAATTTTGTCAATTTCTTCTTTTCTTTTTTTTCTATTTGGCAATGCTGAGATAGCCATCGCTCTTGACAGCTGCTATCCAATATGTCATTACTCAGCCTTGGAAGTAATTTTAGAATGTTGTGTGCCCCTGACTGTGGAACACTGTGTTACCAGTGTCCTGAGGGTGGTACATCTGAAGGTGGAGATGACCTGCGGAAGAATCTGTAACATTTGCACAATGCCTTACAGTTTACAAGGGATCTTTAAATATGTGATCTTGTTTAGTGTTCACAGTAAACCCAGGAAGGTGGCAGGGCATTACAATTCCATTTTAAAGTCATGGACCTTGAAGGTCGTAAAGTGTCTTCCCAATGTTATCTAGTTAGAAGGTGATAGAACCAGGATTTGAATTTATGTCTCAACAGTGCTCTTTGTATTATAGGATCTTATCCTATCTAATAAAAGAGTAATATGCAGATTGACCATCACGCCAACACACAAGATGACTGTCCTCATGTGGACACAAGATGGCCAGCAGGGGAGGCAGTTGGGAGGGACCAGGCCTGCAGGGAGGGCAGTTAGGGTCAAACAGGCAGGCAGGGGAGCAGTTAAACCCACAGGGGAATGGTTAGGGGGTGATTAGGCTGGCAGGCAGAAGAGGGTAGGGGCAATCAGGAAGGCAGGTAGGCCAGCAATTGGGAGCAGCAGTCCTGGATTATGAGAGGATGTCTGACTGTACATTTAGGCCCAATCCCAATGGACAGTTGGGACATCCCTCGAGGGGTCCCAGATTGGAGAGGGAACAGGCTGGGCTGAAGGACCCCTCCCCCCTCCCATGCACAAATTTTGTGCACCAGGCCTCTAGTCTTTATATCATGGAAAGTTCAAGTTGGAACACATAGGTAGATTTTAGGCACAACTCAAACAACATTATCACAGTCTAGGCTTTCTCTCTTGGCTCTGCCTTTCTCTGAGTTGACTTTCCTTTTATCCAGGCTCTTCCATTGCAGGGCAGGAGGCTTCCAGGAGAAAAGGAGAACGTGCCTCTTTTACAGAAGTACAGAGATCGTTTCACATTGCTTCACATTGTCGCTAGTTGGGTTTTTGCTTCACATTGTTGCTAGTTGGGTTATATGCTTATCTCTTAACTTCACATTGTCACTAGTTGGGTTCTGGTTCAAGATGGCAACATAAGAGGGCCTCTTTAGCCTAGAAACATGATGATGTCTTTACATGTCTGAAGAGCCAAGCATATAGAAGGAGTGGTGGCCTTCTGCTAGGTGGTCCCACAGGGCAAAGAGAAGTAGAACGAGAGGGCATGGAAGCCATGGGGCACCCCAAAATGACATGGAAATGTTGAGCTTCCTATTGCTAGAAATATTAAAGGAGGGGTTGTTTCTTTAAAAAAAATATTTTTTATTGAGTTTTTACAGAGAGAAAGGGAGAGGGATAGAGAGTTAGAAACATCAATGAGAGAGAAACATTGATCTGCTGCCTCCTGCATGCCCCCTACTGGGGATGTGCCCGCAACCAAGGCATATGCCCTTGACCAGAATTGAACCTGGGACCCTTCAGTCCATAGGCGGACACTCTATCCTCTGATCCAAACCGGTTTTGGCAAAGCAGCAGTTTTTAGAGAATGTTAGAGAGGGAATAAGATCTGCATAGGGCTCTAGATCAGGCCCTTTCAACTCATGAATCATTTAAAAAAATTATTGATTTTTTACAGAGAGGAAGGGAGAGGGATAGAGAGCCAGAAACATCAGTGAGAGAGAAACATCAGTCAGCTGCCTCCTGCACACCCACTACTGGGGATGTGCCTGCAACCAAGTATATGCCCTCGAGCAAAACCGAACCTGGAACCCTTTAGTCTGCAGGCCAACACTCTATCTACTGAGCCAAACCAGTTAGGGCTCGTGAATCATTTTTGAGCCTCTGGAAATTCAGAAGAGAGGTCAGGGCATGAGATGTTCCTTGAAGCCACTTGCCCCCAAATAATTAACAGTGGTTTGTTTCTGACTAGGGATAGGTTCTTTTTTATGATTGAATATTAATTAATATGCCAACTTTCGGGGAAGAATAACAGTAGATAATATTTATTGAACTCTTAGATTATGCCAGAAACTCATATATGTGCTTCAGAACCCACACTTTTAATCCCAATTTTATTTGAAATTAAATAATTAGGGGAGAAAGGCCTTTCTGGCATGATGTTGCACTGTAGTAGGTGCTCTTAATGTCTAAAACACCAACATAAATTCACATTTAATCAGACAATTATATTTTAGGAACTATGAAAATTTAATGGAGACAAATGGCTTGTTTTAGTAAAATTAAATAGTGATGTATTGGGTGCTGGCATTCAGTTTGTGATAGCACTCTTGGAGTAGGAAGTTTTTGGCTTAAGTTCTGGCTGTGATAGCCACTTACTGCATATAGCTTTCGTTGAAATATCTTTAGGGTGACTACTGCAAACTCTGCTTCTTGAGGAGGCCCCACAAAAATATGACCCATCCTGGTAGCTGGTGTGGGGAGGAAGAAAACAAGAAAAAATGCACCAGCAAGTTAAAAAGTTTCAAGGCATATATGCAATTGGGTAAAACGTGTAATTTACACAGCTGGACTTAGGGGAGAATGGTCTTTATTTAGAAAAATTGCTTACTCAGCTCTTGGGTATGCAAGGTGAGGTCTGGGAGGAGTTATCTGGAAGATGGCATCTTGACAAGAATTCAGTTTTTTGGTTTGACTTTCAAAGGATGTGGTGACTTTAGTTGACATGTAGAATGTACATATAGTCTCTTAACCACCCATTTCCTACCCTAGGAACAAGGCAGAATGTTCCATCTGCTGACTTCTTACACATGCTAGGCTTCACATTTGGGCTTTTCCATTTAAGGCTGTTCTAGAGATGTTAATTTTTACTTACTTTTCCTTGGATGTGAATGCTGAAAAGCTGAGGAGGAGGTGGCTGACACTGATTTGCTACAGGCCTGGAAATATTTTAGGTATGTGATTTAAGAGAAAAAACCCCCCAAAAAACACCCCAGAGAACATGGTTGGAGCTTCTGTCATGGAAAACACAGTTCCCAACAACCCTGGGCTGGTGCTAGCCCCAGCTGGCCTGTGACCTTGGGAAAGGCTGTTCGTCTCTCTCAGTCTTGGTTTCCCATCTGCAAAAAAAGGGCAGTTTGACTGAATGATCTCAGATAAGCCTTCATGCTATAAATTCTTAGTCTTCATTATTTATTTTTTGGTATTGAATAATTAATTTTTTTATTCTCTTCTTTTTTTAAAGGAGATAATTCCTCCAAGACATGATTCTAGAAAAAAAAAAATCAATGTATTCTCTGAATCTTTTTTTTGAAATGTGAATTCTACATGTCTGTGTGTTTCTTGCTCCCTCTTCTGTCCAAACTCTAGTTTACTCTGCATATGTTCACATTTTGAAGGCTACTGTATAAACTTAGGCTTTACTGTTTGAAATCTATGCTATTATTGTAATTGTTGATATTTCCTGTGTCTTCTTTTTTTACTTATTGAGATTAAATGCAAATAACTTAAAATTAAACCATTTTTCAAGTGTACAGTTCAAATAGCATTTAATACATTCACAGTGTTTTGAAAATACTATCTTTATCTAGTTCCAAAACATTTTCATTTCCACTTTGTAAAACTTGATTCTCATTAACTACTTTCCATTCTTCTTCCCCTCAGCTCCTGGCAACCATCAGTGTGATCTCTATAGTTTTACCTTTTCCTGATATTTCATATAAATGGAATTATATAACATGTGACCTTTTGGGTCTGGCTTCTTTTACTTAGCATAATTCTAGGTTCATCTACATTATAGGATATATCAATATTTCATTTTTTTAATAGCTGAACTAGAAGCCTGGGGCACGAAATTTTTGCATGGGTGGGTTCCCTAGGCTTGGCTGGTGAACAGGTCCCATCAGGTTCCACCCCTCCCTGTCTTCCTCCTTCCTCCATTCTTCATTGCCCATGTCTGCCACCACCCCTGGCTCCCCGATTCAGCCTGGGGCCCAGCCCTGATTGGGCGATCAGTACCTACCAGCCAGGAGAAGGGGCCAACTGTAGCGGGCACGTGGCAGGCTGATTGGGGCCTGCTGACCAGGGAGAGGGACAGGAGAGGGACCTGGGAGGTTGGCCACTAGCCCTGAAGAGGGAGCTGGCCCTTAGCCTCCCTGGGGAAGGGGCTGCATCTGTCGCCACCAACCCCTGGCTTCCCATTCCAGCCCAGGGACCCAACTCCAATCAGGGGATCGGGGCCGGCTGGAGGAGAGACCAGGAGGTTGGAGGGCAGGCAGGGGACTTGGGCAGGGCTTGCAGGAGGGGACTAGCTCCTGCATGGAGCGTCTACCCCTGGGTGGTGGTCAGTGTGCATCAGAGCTACTGGTTGTTCCAGTTGTTCTGTCTGAACAGTTACTTAGGCTTAATTATGTAAATAACTAGAAGCCCAATGCACAAAATTCGTGCAAGGGGCTCAACCCTCGTGGCCCCTGCTGTTTCAGGGCCCTGCCCCTGACCCACTGGTAGCTCTGGAAGGTCGTTCTGGAAGTTCATTCCACTGTCTGATCTAATTATCATATTAGCTCTTTATTATAAAGGATATTCCATTCCATTCTCTTGTGTGTGTGTGTATGTGTGTGTGTGTGTACACCAGTTTGCCTATCTATTCATCTGTTGATAGATATTTGGTTTGTTTTCACCTTTTTGGCTATATGGATAGTGCTTCTGTGAACATATGTATTTAAGTATTTATTTTAGTACCTGTTTTCATTTTTTTTGGGTCTATACCTAGGAGTAGAATTGCTATGGAAATTTTGTATTTAACTTCTTGAGAAATTGCATAGTGGCTACACCATTTCATAATCCTACCAGCAATGTATGAGGGTTCTAATTTCTCTACATTCTCCCCAATACTTATTACTTTCCATTTTTTATTATAGGCATCCAAGTGAATGTGAAGTGGTATTTCATTGGTATTGATTCTTACTTTTAAGAAGTCACAAGGTATCTTTCCTACTCAAAACTACCCAGCACAAGAGTTAACAGAGGTAAAATTCATTTGTTCTACCAATCTGATCTTATTTTCAAGTTTTATATACCTGACCACTGATTTTCACGCCTGTCTCAACCATGAACCATGGTAAAAACTGTGTCTTGGTGTGAAAATCTTTTTGACTCTTCTTATCCTTAACAGAAAATACTTTACCAAATCACATGCAAAAAGATGGTATGAAAGCTAAAGACAATATTTTGGTTTTGTTGAACATTCACTGTAAGATACAGTGTTCTTCACTCTAAGGAAGGGTATAGATGAGTAGTTAACTGCTCCTGGTTCCATGAGAAACTGGTTGCACTACCACAATTTCTTGGCCAGTCATTCCCTGGAGGGCTAAATTAATTGTTTTAGCCACCTGCTTTCTTCTAGAGGACCTTGAAGCTTGTTTTGTTATAAATTCAAAGGGAAGTCTTTATCCTCATCCACCTGAAGAACTGCTACTTCTGCAGGGAATGCATTTGGATTTCCAACTCTAAAGAAATTATAGTTAGGTGGTTTATCTGACTCAGAGAGGTGAACATGACTTCGTCTTCTGAACTCTAGACTTCAGTGTAACATGGTGAGGTCTGGGAGACCAGCAGATGGCCAAGATTAGCAGGGTTAATTGCTTCCCATTGCCATTTAAATGGCCTTTCTAATCAGTAATTTCTTTTCTTTCCTCATACCATTCCTCTTGCTGATCAGTCAAGGCAAGGGTCAACATTTTATATGGACAGTCCAGTTTTTAAAAATGCTGAGAGGGAAATTCTCTAGCTTCTGAGATTAATGCGATTTGTACACTGTCTATTATAAAATTAAGCATCAAGGAGTTAAAATTATTTAAAACTTGGAACTAAGCCAAAAATATAGGTCATATGTCCTTTTACCTATAAGGTGACATGATTTCGTAGGCCCAACTGTAGACTATTTAGAAAGAAGGATATACTTTGTTCAACTCACTCATCACTGCTAATTAAAGTTTCCAGACTTAGTAAAGTTACATGTTAATGTGTAGATTTGGCAAATAATTTCTGTGCAATAGAAAAGATAATTCAAAAGGCTATGATTTATTATTCTTCAGGTCATTAGCCAACTTTATATTTAACCTAGTGATCTTGTTCTAATGTTGTTCCAAATATTTACGAAAATTTAGATTTTCCAAATTCTCTTTGAATAAACTTTATCATCTCTTTCTCTCCCTCAGGAATTAACAAATCGAATAACATCTTTGACGCCATGTTCACTTTCTATTTGTATGAGAGTCACACACGTTTAGCATCTTGAAAACTGTACTTTGACAAGGGTTTCAGATGACTTTACTGGAAACTTAGGGGAGGATGAAATTGGGTCAAAGGTAATATCTGTGAAGGGATTACATCCTAGGGGATTGTTATCAATATGTTTTCTTAGAGAAGATAATCACTGATCCATTTGCTGGCTCAAGCTGAGCACTGCAGATTTTGGGGGGACATCTGACTCTTTAACTTTAAATCTACCACTGGAATATTTTGAAGCCTTGTCTTCCATTGCCAGTGTAATTCTGCCCAATACTTATTTAGAAAGAAGGATATACAGGAATTACACTGCCCAATACCTAATAGCTCTGGGACTTATGCTTCTGGTTTCTTTGTGCTCTTTAGCTCTTCAGGATCTTTCTGTTCACGACCCAAACAGCTAACTGGTGGGTCCTTTCAAGCCCAACTACTTTTCATCTTCCTCTCCTGAGTGTGAGACTTCTGTATGCGGAGGTTCTATGAGCTGGATTTTCAAGCCACTCTTGGTATCTGTTGAAACTCTGTTCTCCAGTCTGTGAGGCAGATATCTGATTTGGCCAGGGAAAAAACTCTGGGGCAGAATTTTTCAGGAGCAACTTGTGAGTTTTAAAGGAAAAACTTGGCTTCAGACTGGTGTTTTTCTGGTCTTTGAGGGTGAGTGTGCCTGTGAGTTCAATTACATCCCTACTGTACTTGGAAATAACACTTCTTGCATCAGTTCCTCTGGCTGTTTAGTCTCTTAGTTACTCATCAGCAAGTTGGGCTATTCTATTTTTCCCTCCCATGTTATCTCCCACACTTCAAGCCACAACTTTCTGAATGTGGGCTTACTTTGATTGGTATTCCTTGTTCTTCTCTCATCCCTTCTCTTTCTTTTAGTTCTGGATTTGTTTTATCTTTCCATGCTATTTGGATGGAATGGTCTTTGAAAGGCAGATCTTCCTATACTGGTTTAGGCTCAGGAAATTTCGTTTGGAGGGTTTGTTTTTTGCCTTTCTATTCTTCTGTATTCCAGTTATGGCTTTTCTGAGGGGTCTCATTTTTCCAGCTTCTGGTAGATTGGGGCCAAACAGTTAAGGGACTGGCTCTACATCCAGAGTTTGTCTGTCCTGAGTTAAGCTTAGCTTTCTTCTCTAGCCATATATCCATATTGGTATCACTCTGGGTAGATGCTGATGTTCTCAGTTGTTTGTCTTTGGTTAAAGGGTCTTATAAGGACTGGCTCAATCTTATTAGAGGCTAAGCGGAGGCTGTGACTCTCTAATTCTCAGGTCCTCAGAATCTTTTTAATATGCTTTTAGGGGAACAGGGCACTGTCTTTATGCTTCTCCAGTAGTATTTTCTACATTTTGTCATGGGGTGTGATAATTATAAGCTTTATAGATCCCTCACAGTGCCTAGAATAGTTCCAAAGAGATGTTGCTCAATCTGTGTTTGATGAATAAATGAATGAATCAAATCAGTGGGGATTTATTTTGGTACTTGAATTCCACTTTGGTTTGGGCCCTGATTGATTTATACATACCATTTACATGGATATAACTTTGTAGACTTCATTATTTAAAATGTTATTGCAATATGAATTTAAGAAATTTCACATAATATATGGATGTTGGTACCATGGAGACCTAGGGTCTTTCAATTTTTAAAATTCTTAAAACCACGATTCCCATCTATATTGAAAAAATTCCAGCTAAAACATGATAGGTCTATTAGACACTTGTCAGACGAGGACTGTACTAACAAGTGGGCCAGGATTTGTAGTTATACCAGTGGAAAGAGGTCAACTATGGAGTTTTGATGTTGGATTCCTAACTGAAGAGTAATTAATTAAACTGATTACTTAACATATATAAAAAAAGAATAGAATCTTTCTTGCATAAACTGACTGCATACTGAAAACTAGCACTTCCTTTTTGTTCTTAAACTGAAGAAATACTGTATTATTTTAATTTTTAAGACTTTCTTCTTTTTTACTTCTCTTGATTCTATTCTCAAGCTGTTGTTGATATCTATGTTTTTCCACATGGGACATCTTGAAACAGAAATGAATTCATTCTCAAATGAAATATGTGAAAAGAGAGAACATGTTTGAAATGTATTTTGGTGATTAGCCGACAAGCCATGGGAGAAAGGGCAGCAGTTGGCTGGAAATCATCATATCAAATCTACATTCATTTAGCATTCTTCATTATACATATGCCACCTTCTTGTCTTAATGGAGGAAAAAACCAAACATTTTAAGCATGCATTAAAAAAAAAGACTTAGTCTTAAAATAAGCGTTTGCATAGTTTTAGTTCAAGTGAATTTTGAAAATTTTAAGATGTGAAATTAGGCTTAAATCTTTTATGTACAAGTAATTATAATGAAAAGAGATTTCTGTCATCATCTTCGGGTGCATGCAGCTAGGAGATAAGAAGAGAGTAAGTTTGGATGGATTGAATGAGTACATTTTTATGAGAGAGTTATGAAACTCTTCATTGTTCAATTTGGACACTGGTGTACTTAGAAAAAAGAAGCAAAAAGATGTCATCAAAAGAAAAGATGGAACAAAATATGACTCATTGTGTGCTGAAGAGACTTCAAAGGTTATTTTGTCCAATCTTTTTATTTCACACAAAGGAAATTGGTGCTTACAGAGGTCTAGTGACTTGCCCAATGTCACCTAATGACTTAATGGCACATTCTGGCGTTGAATCTAGTCTTTAATAAACCAATATTGCTATGTTGTTATGACTCCTGGCCACTGTTAATCTAATGTGGGACAAGTTAAAGGTTTGAGAGAATCCAGAATGCTCCAATTGAAGAGTCAGAACTGCAGAGAAATTTACAATTTCATGACTTCACTGTGCAGTTGTGGAGTTCACAGCTCATTTTATTTAAACTATGCTAGTCTCTAATGGATGATTTTATGACACATATTTAAAAATTTTTTGTTAGGCCCGTGGGAAGGATTGGAAGCTCCCAAGGACATTGTAGATATTTTGGATAAGCTTTTGCTGTAATTATGTGGCTTTATTGTGCATTCAGATCCACATGAAACAAGGACATTTTAACTTCACTACTTTTTTGGTAGCTGAGAATTTGGACATTTTATTCAGACATATGTCTTTGTGAATATATAATTGGTAAACAATATTGTCTTTAATTTTTTCTGAAATAATTTTTTAAAAGTTTTTTTTCAGGTCTGAAGATTTACGATTTTTTGCTGAGAATTTGCTGCCATTAATCAATGTTTTTTGTTGTAAAAAAATTGCCTATGTGAGGCTTTTGGCTAACTGAATAGGTTCTCTTCTCCCTATTTCTTTGACCCTTTCCCAACTTTACTATTTGATTTTGATTGGGCAGTAATTTTCTGTATGACTTTATTACCTCTTTGAAGTTTGATGAATTTTTTATTGTTTTGTAAAATATATATAGCACAAAATTTACAATTTTAACCATTTTTAAGTGTACAATTCAGTGACATTAAGTACATTCACAATTCATACAATGTTGTGCAACCATCACCACTAATCATTTCCAAAACTTTTAACCATCACAAACAGAAACTCTCCATCTCCCTCTCCCCTCCGTCTTTGGTAACCTCTATTCTACTCTATCTCTCTGATCTTGACTATTGTAGGTACCTCTGAAAGTGGAATCAGTCCTTTTGTATCTGGCTTATTTCACTTAGCATAATGTTTTTATTTTAAGGTTCATCCATGTACAGCATGTTTCAAAATTTTATTTATTTTTAAAGGTAGAATAATACTCACTTGTATGAAACTACCACATTTTTTAAAACTCTATATCCCAATGAAGGCAAACACACCTACGTGATACCTTTTATACAACTTGTGTTAAAAATCTCTAAGAACTATTTCACATTAAAAATCTCATATAAAGGTTGACAGAGAAGGATACAGGATGCTTCTAGAAGGCTGAGTGAAACAAATATTTTATATGGTGGGTCATTTTCATGATTTTTCATGTACTTGCTGATGGCCATTTTGGATTTTTTCTATCTTTGACTATTGTGAATAATGCTACTAGAAGCATCCCATCTAATAAAGAGGGAATATACTAATTGACCCTCATGCTGTTGCAGAGATGGCAGCACACACAGCCAATAAGGTGGGAATATGCTGACTGCTGCACCCTCGAATATGGTGGTGCCCACAGCCACAAGATAGCGGCTCCCAGTTCCTTCAGCCCCACTGGGGTGGGAGGTGTGTGGCATGGCCATTTCCCACACCTGCCTCCAGACTCGCCCAATCCCCTCAGCTCCCCAGCCATGCAGGGCCAGCCCGAGGCACAGGCAAGTCTTAGATGTCAGCTGCCCAGCTGCCCACAGCTGATCCAAGGCTCAGATAACCAGGGCTGGCAGAGGCTTGCTCTGCTGGTAGTGGCAGTAGCAGAGGTGTGATGGGGGCGGCCCCTTCCCCTGATCTCCGAGTCATCTCCTATCCATAAGGGCTCCCAGACTGAGAGAGGGGGCAGGTTGGGCTGAGGACGCCCCACCCACTCCAGTGCATGAATTTTCATGCACCGGGCCTCTAGTTGACTATAAGTATCTTTTTGAGTCCCTTCTTTTGTTTTTTTTTGGGTATATACCTGGAAGTGAAATTGCTGGGTCATGTGATAATTCTATTTTAACATTTTGCTGAGAATTTGTTGCCACTAATCAATGTTTTTTGTTGTTTTATTGCCAAACCATTTTAAATTCCCAACGACAATGTATCCAGGTGTCAGTTTCTCCACATCTTTACCTATGCTTGTTGTTATTCATTTTTGTATAATAGCCATCAAATGGTTATAAAGTGATATCTCACTGTGATTTTTATTTTTTATTATTTATTTATTTATTTATTTTTGTTTTCCCCCCTATTGCCCTCCTTACCCCCCAGTATATGCCCTCACCCATCCCGCTCCCCTACCCTCCGCCTTCCCCCATTGCCCTGTCTCCATTGGCTATGCCTACACACACATGCATACAAGTCCTTTCGTTGATCTCCTATAGGCCTTTCCCCAACTTTCCCTGCCTTCCCATTGTAGCATGACAGTCCGTTCATTGCTTCTTTGCCTCTGCATCTGCTTCCTCCCCTCCACCCCCTGTTTCTTGTCTTTAAAAACATCTTACCCCTGTAGGCTAGAAATAAGCCCACCAGAGCAAAAGAAAAATGATTGAGTCCCAATTTCAGTGTTCAATAGCTTTGAGTTCCAGTTTCAATGTCAAACAGTTCCTTATGTGTACATGTCATCAATGGTATCTGGATACTGGACAGATGGTGGCGATGCTGGTTTGGTCCTGGGCATCCTGTAGCGATGCTCAGCTGCTAACTGTTCACATGGCAAGGCGTCATCAGCGTCTTCCATCTCTGGACTGTTTCTCCTCTTGCCTTCGTGTTTGGCGCAGACCTGTCAGTTCCTCTCTGTTGCAGGAGTCCACTTGGTCTTGGAGTTGATTTCTGAAAGTATATAAACTATTCTCGACCAAGAGTTAATACAGGAATCTTTTTTATAAAATTGACTTGTGGTCCTTTTAATTTTGCCTATCTGCTTTTCCTTTGGCTTATTTTGACATCATGTGTTTTTCATGGGTGTCTTGCTGTTAGCATTACAAATTAAAATTAATTTTCTAAAGTGAAAATTTTCTAAATATATTTTACTTACCAGATATTTTTTTTCCTTACATGCTATTATCCCACTCCCCCCCCTTTTTTTTAACTGATGGAGAATTTGGTAAACTTTTTTTAATGCAATCTTGATAACTTTAAATTTTAACTTTTTGCACACAAATATGCCTGCTTTCTGTTCATTACATATTAAACAATTATACCATGAGATGAGCTATCAATAGAAATTTTAATTAATACGTTAGAAACAGCTTTTTTTCCAGTACACTTAAATTTTCTTGGGTGTTCGCTTATTTCAGTTCGCCAATTTAAATTAATCTGTAAGCTTGATAACTCTTTTATGTCAAATTTAATACTCTATCAACAATCTTATATTACCCTGCATATATTAGTGGAGAGGTTTATTTGCATTGAGTTGGCACTGATCATTCCTGGTGCTAGGCTGAATTTAGATATAGGGCAGCTGCTGTTGGCATGTTTCTGTCTGTTACCTGGGTCTTGATCTGAGCTGGGCCCAGTCTCTGTCTGTTACCTGGGTCCCAGTTTGTGCTGAGCATAGGAAGCGAGGTAGCCATGGGGGCAGGAGACTGCCCTCAGAAGGGGTGAAGGTTGAGACCCCTACAAGGTTGGTGGGGGGGGGGTGAGGGTCTATGCCCCACCTCTGTTGATCCCCAAGTTCTCTCCTGATGGCCCCTCTGCGACTGTGCCTGTCTTAGGTTGTTCCTTCCCTGAGGAATCTTACCCGTCTCTGGCTAACCAGTCATCCTCTGGGGCCAAATAGGTTGTTGTGAGGTTCAGTTTTGTCTCCATGGTAGCCTAGGCCCCCCATGGCTCCACGCCCAGCACCTGTCTTGGGGATCCCCTCGCCTGCTGGCAGGGCCCCAGCACTGTTCACTTATCTGGGGGAATTCAGGTTCCTTTTCCAGGGATGGCCAAGCTCACACCATTTGGCAAGAGACAGATTCATTATATCAGCCACCTCGAGGCTTCAACCTCAGGATAAATAGAGTGCTCAGGCTACAGCTGAGGGCCATTGGGTTGTGAGAAGAGGGTCCCTCTTGGCAAAAGAGGAAAGAGGACCAGTATAGGATGCTCAAGTGCCTTCCCAGTGCTCCATTCCTTCTGAAAGGAATTAAATCCTTTCATGTTCTCTTTTTAAATTGCTGGTAAACATTCAAAGAATTAGTTTGTACGTTTGTTTGGGGTGATTGTACAATATGTTGTTGTGAAATATCAAAAATTAAATGATATTTTAGGATAATATCATGTAAGGATATTCTTTGCTCTGGGCCATGTCAACTCAATTTCAAACGGGCTGACAATTTCTTTTTGTAACTTTATATAAAGTATTTCAGGGAGGCAAAAACACAGATTCTTACCTTAGCTCAAGAGGCCAAATGTATTAACTTTCAATTCCATTCCTTATGACATTTAAAGGAAACTTCTCTTTATTTCCTTCCAAAATGATTTTCATGTTACAGAGTTTCATTTAAAATCTTTGTCTTATGAAGTACTTTCTTCTAAGGTTATGGAGACCACTGTATGAATTTCCTCTCCTGCCACACCTTCCCATTGTCTGTGCCCAATGCTTATGCTCATACGCATGTACGAAGGTCCCTCGGTTGATCTCTCCCCCTTATTCCCACCAACCCCCACATTCCCCAAGGTTTGATGCTTTGATCGATGTTTCTCATTCTCTAGAGCTGATCTTGATCAGTCTATGTCATTCATTATATTCCACAGATGAGTGAGATCATGTGATATTTGTCTTTCTCTGCCTGGCTTATTTCACTAAGCATAATGCCCTCCATCTCCATCCATGTTATTGCAAATGGTATGAGCTCCTTTTTTACTGTCGCATAGAATTCCATTGTATAGATGTACCACAGTTTTTAATCCGATCATCTGTTGATGGGCACTTAGGCTGTTTTCATATCGTGGCTATGGTGAATTGTGCTGCTATGAACATTGGGGTGCATATATCCTTTCTGATTGGAGTTTCTAGTTTCTTGGGGTATATTCCTAGTAGTGGGTTCACTGGGTCAAATGGAAGTTCCATTTTTAATTTTTTGAGGAGACTCCATACTGTTCTCCACAATGGCTGTACCAGTCTGCATTCCCACCAACAGTGCAGGAGGGTTCCTTTTTCTCCACATCCTCACCAACACTTGTCTTTAGTTGATTTGTTGATGATAGCCATTCTGAAAAGTGTGAGATGGTACAGCATTGTTGTTTTGATTTGCACCTCTCTGATGATTAGTGATTTTGAGCAGGTTTTCATGTGTCTCTTGGCCTTCCTTCTGTCTTCTTTCGAGAAGTGCCTATGTAGATCAGTTGCCCATTTTTTGATTGGATTGTTTATCGTCTTTTTGTGAAATTGTATGAGTTCCCTGTAAATGTTGGAGATTAAACCTTTATCATTTATATCATTGGCAAATATGTTCTCCCATGTTGTTTTGTTGATGGTTTCCTTTTCTGTGCAAAAGCTTTTTATTTCAAAGTAGTCCCATTTTTTTTTTTTATTTTTTCTTTAGTTTCTATTGCCCGAGGAGCTGTGTTGGTGAAGAAGTTCCTTTCGCATATGTCTGAGATTTTGCTGCCTGTGGATTCCTCTAGAATTTTTATGGTTTCCCATCTTATGTTTAAGTCCTTTATCCATTTTGAGTTTATTTTTGTGTATGGTGTAAGTTTGTGGTCTAGTTTCATTTTTTTGCATGTTTCTATCTAATTTTCGCAACACCATTTGTCTTGACTCCATTGTATGTTCATGCCTCCTTTGTGAAATATTAATTGAGCATAGTGGTTTGGGTCGATTTCTGGGTTTTCTATTCTATTCCACTGATCTATGTGTCTGTTCTTATGCCAGTACCAGGCAGTTTTGAGAACAGTGGCTTTGTAATACAGCTTGAAATCTGGCATTGAGATCCCATCTACTTTGTTCTTTTTTCTAAGGATTGCTGCAGCTATTCGGGGTCTTTTTTTATTCCAAATGAATTTTTGGAAAGTTCGTTCTTGGTCTGTGAAGTATGCCTTTGGTATTTTCATGGGGATTGCGTTGAATTTATAAATTGCTTTGGATAGAATGGACATTTAAAATATATATATATTTTATTGAATTTTTACAGAGAGGAAGGGAGAGGGATAGAAAGTCAGAAACATCAATGAGAGAGAGACATCGATCAGCTGACTCCTGCACGCCCCCTACTGGAGTTGTGCCCGCAAGCAAGGTACATGCCCCCGACTGGAATCAAACCCGGGACCTTTCAGTCTGCAGGCTGACGCTCTATCCACTGAGCCAAACCGGTCTTGGCTAGAATGGACATTTTGATGATATTGATTCTCCCAATCCATGAACATGGTGTTCTTCCATCTGTTTATGTCTTCCTCTATTTCTTTTTTTAGAGTTGTGTAGTTTTCTGTGTATAGGTCTTTTACCTCCTTAGTTAAGTTTACTCCTAGGTATTTTAATTTTTTTGGTGTGATGGTAAATGGGATTGCTGTTTTAGTCTCTCTTTCTGTAAGTTCATTGTAAGTATATAGAAATGTCAAAGATGTCTTGATGTTAATTTTGTATCCTGCTACATTGCTGAATTCATTTATTAAATCTAATAATTTTTTGATGGAGTATTTAGGGTTTTCTATGTACAGTATCATATCATCTGCAAATAAGGACAGTTTTACTTCTT
This sequence comes from Lasiurus borealis, assembly GCA_004026805.1. Taxonomy (NCBI): domain Eukaryota; kingdom Metazoa; phylum Chordata; class Mammalia; order Chiroptera; family Vespertilionidae; genus Lasiurus; species Lasiurus borealis. Next base: position 1,905 of record PVJN01043512.1, on the reverse strand, counting down.
CTTTTCCTATTTGGATGCCTTTTATTTCTTTTTCGTGTCTGATAGAAATGGCTAATACTTCCAGCACTATGTTAAATAGAAGTGGTGAGACTGGGCATCCTTGTCTTGTTCCTGTTCTTAGGGGAAATGGTTTTAGTTTTTGTCCATTGACTATGATGTTGGCTGTGGGTTTGTCATATATGGCTTTTATGATGTTGAGGTATGATCCTTCTATTCCTACCTTGCTGAGAGTTTTTATTAAGAAAGGGCGTTGGATTTTGTCAACTGCTTTTTGTGCATCAATTGATATGACTATGTGATTTTTATCTCTCAGTTTGTTTATGTGATGTATCATGTTTATTGATTTGTGGATATTGTACCATCCTTGCATCCCTGGGATAAATCCTACTTGGTCATGGTGTATGATCTTTCTGATGTACTGCTGGATTCGATTTGCTAGTATTTTGTTGAGGGATATAGGTCTGGAATTCTCTTTCATTGTGTTATCTTTATCTGATTTTGGTATTAGGGTGATGCTGGCTTCATAGAAGGAGTTTGGAAGTTTTCCTTTCTCTTGAATTTTCTGGAATAGTCTGAGAAGAATGGGTTTTACTTCTTCTATGAATGTTTGGTAAAATTCCCCTGTGAAGCGGTCTGGCCCTGGGATTTGTTTGCTGGAAGCTTTTTGATGACTGCTTCAATTTCTTCCTTAGTTATCGGTGTGTTGAGATTTTTAGAATCTTCCTGTGTGAGTTTTGGAAGGTTGTGTTTTTCTAGGAATCTGTCCATTTCCTCTAGGTTGTGAAATTTGTTAGAATAGTTGTTCATAATAGTTTGTAACAATCCTTTGTATTTCTGTGGGGTCTGTAGTTATTTCCCCTCTGTCATTTCTGATTTTGTTTATTTGGGTCCTCTCTCTTTGCTTCTTGGTGAGTCTGGCTAGAGGTTCATCAATCTTGTTTATTCTTTCAAAGAACCAGCTCTTTGTTTTGTTGATTTTTTGTATTGTTTTTTTGGTCTCTATGTCATTCATTTCTGCTCTGATCTTTATTATTTTCTTCCTTCTGCTCACAGTGAGCTTTTCTTGTTGCTCTCTTTCTAATTCTTTGAGTTGTTGAGTTAGGTGATTCATTACCATTTTTTCTTGTTTTTTGAGGTAGGCCTGTAGAGCTATAAACTTCCCTCTTAGCACTGCTTTCATTGTGTCATATAGCATTTGCATTGTTGTGTTTTTATTGTCATTAGTCTCCAGAAAATTTTTAATTTATTCTTTTATCTCATTTATAACCCAAATCATTGTTTAATAACATGCTATTCATCTTCCAAGTGTTTGAATTTTTTGGAATGTTTTTATTGTAGTTTATTTCTAATCTTATGCTATTGTGGTCTGAGAAAATGCTTGATATGATTTCATTCTTTTTGAATTTGGGGAGACTTTGCTTATGACCCAATATGTGGTCTATTTTTGAGAATGTCCCATGTGCACTTGAGAAGAATGTGTATTCTGTAGCTTTGGGGTGAAATGCTCTGAAGATGTCAATTAGGTCCATCTTTTCTAGTGAGTTATTTAAAATTGCTGTTTCTTTACTGATTTTTTGTCTAGAGGATTTGTCCAGAGATGTCAGTGGTGTATTAAAATCCCCTACTATGATTGTATTGTTGTCAATCTCTCCCTTGATATCCTCCAGGAGTTTTTTTATGTATTTAGGGGCTCCTTTATTAGGTGCGTATATGTTGACCAGAGTTATATCTTCTTGATGAATTGCTCCTTTTAATATTATGTAGTGGCCTTCCTTATCTCTTTTTATAGCCTTTACTTTGAGGTCTATTTTATCAGATATAAGTATCACCACCCCGGCTTTTTCTCATTTCTATTTGCCTGAAAAATGTTTTTCCATCCCTTCACTCTCAGTCTGTGTGAATCCT